>JAQIWX010001239.1:0-11030 GCA_034696785.1 Lepidocyrtus cyaneus
ATTTTTATACGAATTAGCTTTATATGAGTTACGAATTTTATACGAATCAATTTTATGTGAATCTTCGTTTATACGAAATGAAATTATATGAAGTCTCTGCACACGCCAGGACGAGGAGAAAGCGAAGTGACATTGTTTGTTTAGAAAGGGATTGGAATGCAGTGGAATCTATACGCATCACCGGAGTCAACTTGAGCAGCAGCTCAAGCCATAATAATCATTCTGAGCTTTTCCTCCGTCCCCTCGTACATTATACAATACAACTGCGTGTTTCCTTTTTTAATAACGGTAACACACACGAGGAAACACTTAACTGAGGATGGAAGGAGGAAGAATCAAGCCTGTTTACAGGTTTTATATATGAGAGATTTTTTATTATGTATGCTGTGGAGACAATTTCTACTTCGTAAGCTTTAGTAAAGCAGGGCGAATGATATGAAAAGACCAGCATTCCCATCCGCATCCGTAATCACGATGATGATCATTGTCATTGTCAGTCTAGTCTGTACACAATAGGTATTCATTCTGCTCAGGTTTGCCGTTTTCGGGGAAAGGCAGAAGAGAGTTTTTTTCCTGGAGAGGATCTTCAGAGTGATCTATTTCCACCATCAAATCATGCGTTTCATCTAGATGTGCTCTTTGTAGTGTAGTAGACATCGGAAAATAAATGACGGTAGCCAAGTAGAAGGTACTCAAGAAGAAAAGAGGCGGTGATGGGGAGGGGGGCACATATATTTCAGGGAAAGGAAGGAGGGTATCTTATCAGTATCATCATCAGCCTTGTAGTAGTCACATCAGGAGAATTATAGATTAAAACTGTTTTGGAGGGTTCGAATTTGCAAGGAAACGAATATTAGCAACAGCTGTTCACGGAAATGGATGTGTTAGGGAAGGGCTGCTAAAATGAATGTAACGTTCTTGAGAGGCTTTCTTAGGTTGTAGCAAACGCATTGAGTAACATATATTATTCCTTCCGAGAGCCAGCATTAGGCATTAATAATTCATTAAAAATTCCCCTGTCCGACAAAAACAAGTGTTGCTCTGTCTGCTAAAGTAACAGCCTCATGATCAACAATATTTCAAACAAGATGGAATGGACGAAGAACGCTATGTAGGCGGTGGCGACATACCTATAAAAGTATAGCCAAAGTGTATCCTTCAAAAATTTAAAACTTACTAACGTCATCCCAGACAAAATTGTTTTTATCCCAGGATGAAAAACATCATTAGCAAGGAAATTTAGAATGCAATTTGCACAAATTTCGATCTTCCAGAAACTTCCTTCCCATCGTCAGAACTAGAGCCGCCCCGTCGTTAAATTTAATGTAAATGAAATTGAAAAAATCAAAATTTGATGAATTCCAATTTTTTTTATGGCGGAGGAGATGGGAATGTTTTAATAATGAAATAAGTTATTTTTCTGGGTTCATGAATAAACGTAGAGCAGGGCCGGTGTGAACTACTTATACTTATCAAATTAAATTGCTTCTTCTGCTGCGCCGATGTTGCTGAGTAGGTAAGTGTGAAGGGCGTATGTTCTTCATGGCCATAGACATGGGCCAATTTTTGTTTCACTAAAAAAGTAAAAATATTGAAAAGTTTCGAGGAAAAGGAAATTACTCAGCTTTGGCCAACCTACGCCACGGAAAAAAGTCTTCAGCAATCAAAGAAATAAAGTGAATGAGGAGGGTTTCAAAATTCCATTTTAATTTTCTTCTATTCTTAGCACATCCTTCCATCAAGAAAGTTACTGGGGGAAAAGTAAGATGTGGTTGGTTAGTGTGCTGATGAGGATGTTCGTAGGTACGGAAGGAGGACTACTCTGATCAACTGAAGTGATCAACGAAAAGCTTTCTGCGGGGGAAAAAGTCTTCTGAGTTCGCTACGCTTGCCAGAAACTATTGTAATGAGCCTCGCCTTTTCTATTCCTGAATTCGGTGGCATTTTTATCATCATCTCTAAAGCTGGCTACATAACTTTTTCCGTGGTTGTACACGTAGAAAAAAACTAACTAACTAATTTCTTTCAGACTTTGAGGGAGAAAGTCAGACGGTGATGAATTTATGATGATGATGACGATGATGATGATGGAAAGAACTAAAGAAAAAAGTCGTGGGAAAAGAATAAAATAAATGTTTTATTTCGTTTCTCTGAATTTGGTTCGTGTACCGGTTTTGATTGAGTTCATCGTTGTCATCATCGCTATCATGTTGAAATATGTAGTAAAGATGTAAAACGCTACTTCACAGCGAATTTTTCATAATTTTGAAGGTTTTTTATTTTCATACTACCTCTTTGTTCTATTGAAAAATAATATGACTTATATATTTATTTATTAGGAGGCACGTGTTTAGCGCCACCTTATTCTGCATTTACAAAGCAGTTAAACTTTTTTCAAACTAGGTGAAGGAAATTGACAAAATGAAGATCTTGTACTTTTCTCATTGTGTGTTCAAAGAAACTTTCCGAAAATACCAGGAATTCATATGGAGAAAGCATTTCAAGGTAGTGTAAAAGATTGGGAAACCAACTTGTTAAGTAAGAATGCTCTCCAACTTCTGCTAAAGGATTTCGTAAAATACAGTTCTCTTTAAACATGAAAATCTTTGGTAGAGGGCAAATGAAGGGATTGAGATTTTGGTGCAACTGAAATGTGTGGCAAATTGAGCGAAATATCCGAATTTAGACTAAGACTGTCCTTCGAACGAATGAAAGCAAACGCTGACTCTATAATCGCTGTTAAGTGACCATATGCTCTGTGCTCATTTTTAAATTGCTCAAGTCAAATTGTTTTTCCGAAATCCTTAGGTTTGGGCTTTCCATTGACATGCTGCTATAACATTTGTTGTGAATAGCAATGGAGATTTAACTCGAACTTCAGAACATAAAGTCGTTGCATTCTTCAACAAATTGACGGAACTAGCAATGATTGGTAGTTAGAGCTTGGATATGACGTAACGTTATGACATTGCGACAGATAAACCTTCACCACGTTTATGCTGACTAATATATCGAGTCCAAGGTTTTTTTTCTGTGATGATGCGAGCAAACTGCACCTTATTGCAGTCTTGCAACTGCAATTTCGAATGATTAGCCTGACTTGACATAGAGTGGGTTGAATTGAGCAACTATTTATATAATTAACCTTGCCGTAGAAAATTGAAAGCGGGGCGTATGAACTAGAATTTTATTAGGAAAATCAAGTCAGTAAGTCGACTCCACCTAATAATTTCTTGTTAAATTGAGCACACGTGGAGCAATCGTAACACATTTAAACTCTCCCAATTCCCTTGAAGACATGGGGGAAAGTTAAGAAAACTTAAATGCCCGCTCTGCACATTTCTCCCCTCCTGATCAAACTCCCACCCTTATTTTTATTGGTGTTTTCTTTTTTTTCCCACGAGGGAGAAAAAAGTGTGCTTTCACCAACTACTTTAGGAATGGGAAATAAACCATTTTCGCGAACGTGACAAGACTGTGACAATGGCGAGGCATTCAAATGGAAGAATGATGTGAAGCTAAAGTACGTAAACGTGAAGTACATTATATATTTTCCGGTGGACATACACACATATCTGTATGATGTACGTCTCCAACTTTCACCACCAGCCAGATGTATTCATTCAGGAGTTAAAGCGAGTATAAACTTTTTCTTCGTATAACGAAAAGAAGAATGCACAAACTGTACTCGCGCTTTTATTCCTGCAATTCCAGTTTTTTCTATTCTATATTGAACCAGTAGATTACATAAAACATAACCAACAAATACCTACATGCTTTCTGGAAGACCTGTACTAGCGGAAAAATCTCTTTTCATGGTGCATTTCTCACGTAGAGCCTATTTATTTTATACTCATCTGGTTTTGCTAGATTTTTCGGATTTGACATTTTTTCGCCTCATTTTCATCCACTACTGTAGTACCTACATAGGTATGTAACATATCTTTTTAGCAATGAAGTGTTTCTCGCAAAGGATATACCATCTACATCTTCCTATTTCTAGAAAGTTAAGAATGAGAGGGAGCGGCAGCACGTGTGGAAAACTGGAAGAAAAGTAGTTGGAGAAAGTGAGTTGAAAAAAGTTACTTCTGTCACTTTACTCATCGCATAGGACTACCTTTTTGCGAGATTGTAGAAGTGGTATGGTAGTGAGACCGGCTGTATATGGCTGTATATCCGGAATGGCAGAAAGATAAATTTAAAAGTCGGAGGAAAGTGCCACCATGTCACCATGATAATGGTGATGATCGTGATCGCTGCAATCATCGCCACCATCACCACCGCCATCCTGATCACAACCATAATCGTCATCATCACCATCATCATCATCATCATCGCCTTCAAGTCCGGTAGTAGAAGTTATTGCTGGAGGGGCACCATTTCACCAACATATTTTCCTACTTCTACTTCAAATATTCTCTACGCTCAATGCTCTGCTCATATATATGTACACTACACACACACCATAAAAAATATTACAAGTAAATATATAACAGTGACAAAAAGAACATTTCCCTTACTTCATCATTCATCCTTTTACTTTATATTATTGTTATTGTTGGTGGGTCTGGGTATGGTTGTTGTATGGGTGGCTGGATAAAAAAAAGATATACCGAAGACGGATGATTCACTCCGGTTTCCTTTTTCTTGCCACTTTCAATCCATCCTCCTTGTTGAGGGGAAAGGCGGAGGGCGGAAATGGACAATAAAATTCTTCACTAGAAGTAGAAATGGGAGGAATGAATGGAAAGAGAAGATATGTAGTTTGGAGAATGGGAGTAACCCCCATAAGTTTTGAAACTACAAATACATGGTGGAGGCACTTTTCACCCAAAATATTTGCAATGAGATTAGATATCGTTTAATGTTTCCGAGAAAGTTGGCTATTGGATGGGTCAACCCATTTTTCATTAATTTTAATCAAGTTTAGCCAGGGATTTGAAACCTAAGGAAAGAGACATTTCGCTGGAAAAAATCGCAACGAAGTGGACTTTATTTGTCTTTTACCAGGACAAATTTTTGTTTTGTGGGAAATACGAAAGTAATATTTTGTGGAAGGTAGTTAGTTTTCGATTTCCTTTTTATCAAGATGAAAGAGGCAATGGGAGATCATGATGATGGCGATCTTAATGGCGTATACCATACTGTGTGCAGGTAATTGCCTACATGACTTCTGTATTTCTACTTACGTCACTTTATCACTTTAAAAAACATTTTTATACTTTTATCTCGTTTTGATTTCATCCAAGTCTTGGAATCTAATGCCAAAATGGTTCTTTGTTTCAAAGATAAAAAAAAATCTCTCTAACTCAGGATGCTGTTTAGTAGGAACCGGTTATTTTTACAGTTGGTAACATGCTGCAACGATTTTTTATCATAATCCCTTCAAAGGGAGAACAATCTTCTGTCTTGGATGAAATGAGAAAAGTAGTGGAAAACGAAACCAAATTATTTTCCAGAAAAAAAAGCAATGAGAAAAATGTGGGAGTTTACAAACAACCCAACGAAAGAAGGAAACGAAAAGAATTTCTCTTGAGAGAATACTTGGGGAAGGGACTTATTTTTTTTTCTCAAAATAAACTGCATCACAGTCTATATATTGGAGCTTAAAAGTCAAGTGAGTTTACTTAAAGAGCCACGTAAGTTGGCTCCACGTAATGTATGTTGTTTTTTACAATTCATCCACACGTACTGAAAATTCTTCTCGGAGGTCATAATACTTACCTAATAGATCGCATGGAAAAGTCATTCAAATTAATGCTTGCGTGTGTGCAGTAAAGCAGAGCGAAAGTACTGCGGTGAATGGTATGGGATGCATAGGCTGATTATGGTAGGAGCTCCTCCATGTTTCGTAACAATTGTTGTTTGGAAAGAAAAACGACTGTAATTAGTGCATCTTTATTTCCTCATAAATATTGAAGCTAATGGAGCCCCTCGTTTTACTCTTTGGCTTTATTGGCTTCCTTTCCATTTTTTTGGATCACGGCTTGAGAAAAATAAAATCGTACCCGTCCATGGGTGAAAGTGGGAACAATGGGATTTGGATGTGATACAAAACTTGCAATGGGGGAATCTTTATGTGACAAGTATACTTGAAATCTCCAACCAGTTTTTTCTCTCCTGGCGAAAACAAATAAGTTGAATTTGAATGAACTTGTTTGAAGGTTGAAGAGCATTGTGTGAAGTTCGTAGTGAAACCCGTTATTTAAAAAAAAGAGAAAAAATACATTTCTTTGTCTTCAGTGCTCATTTCTACGAAATCCACCTATTTAATAAAAGAAAAAACTTGAGTTGAGAATGAGTTATTTTATTTTTACAGTCGGATCATCAAATTGTGATATTGTGTTTGGGCTTTATGAATGTTTAAAGTTTACCAAGAAAGCTTTTCCCTGCCGTTCCACTTTCTGCAACAAGGTATTTATCTCCTCCTTTCATACCTCTGCACGAATTTGTTTACCGTTTAGGCATACATACATATTCCTGTTACGTTTTATGCTTTCAAGAGCAGCAGTCTCAAGTGCTTCCTTTTTCAGTGTCTGAGAGAGATGCATTGTGTATCACTTTACCTGAAATTACATACATACAGGCATACTTACAGAATAATGCACCTAATGCGAGGATAAATTTACGTAATAGTGGATTTATGAAATGTGTAGGGGTAGTCAGCAGGCATTTATATATTGCTCACATTTTCCTACTTTACTTTTAAGTCATTTCTTTCTACCTTCTCGTTTGTCATTTGTTAGGCGTCACACATCCCTGGGATTGCGTTTCTCTTTGGAGAGAAAATATATGACAGTATTCCAGGAAAAAAGTTAAGCGTTGATCTTTTTGTCTCCGTGCAGGATGGCGTGATGCCCTGGGACATAAAATAAAATAAATATTTATTCATATTTAGGTACGTATACCTTAACTCTCCCTGTATTGTTGGGCTATGTGGAGCAAGTAGACTGTAATCTTTGGCGAAACACATAAAATCTACATATCTGACACCACACAACCACACCACGAATGAGGATAAAAATAGGCACTCCAAGAGGGAGATAAAAAAACCTTCAACGTTATTTACGATATACCTACTAACTTTAGCTTTCCCGGTTTTATTTCCGCTACTTTCCTCAAAAATCTTGTAACGCACATAGACACTTCCATACACACTTCATTCTCTCGTAATTTAGTTTCACAATTCGTTGATTCCGTGATCCCGCTCCTAACTCTTCCTTTGCTGATCCTAACTTTTAGAGAGAGAAAAAAGCCAAGTTACTGTACGAGTCACGTGGAGTGGAAAACCCAGACTTACAGCAAGAGAGAGAAAAAATGTATTTTGAGGCACACTGTTGGTCTGATAATATTTGGTGGTTACGTTATGCGGGGATAAGTATCACAATTTGGTTTGCCACAGGGAAGGTACTATGTTAAATTGGAATTCCTTACATTTCATACAGGAAAGATTTTTTTCGGAGGGGATTGTGATAAAAAAAGTTTCCCAGTTTTTTCTAAAGCTTTACTTATTCATGATCATGATCGCGTAAGATCAGTTATATGTAAAAAAAAAGCTTAGGAATTGTATGTTCCGTATTTGCTCAAACTAAACTTGAGTTTCCTTAATCGGACAACCACATCCCTTCCATTATTTTCCAAGAAAGGTCTTTGGAGAAAAAAATTAGGCATGAGTATGAAGGTCTTAGGGATTAGAGAGTTGATGATGAAATCTCATTTCATTCACCAGCATGGATAAATTTTCTTGTTAATCTGCGATTCACTAAGTTTTTTTATTCCATGAATCCGAAATGATTAATTAGTTTGGAGAAAAGGAATATATTAGTTTTTATATGAGCCTTTTGGAGTAAGAGACACGGCTTGGACCCTCAATGTTAAATAAAGCATGGAGAAGATTCCAGAAAAAAATCTGACTAATTTACTGTAATCCTCCAAGTTCAATGAAGTAAGACATCACATTATATTTATTTCTTACATTTCCTTTCTCCATCCTCCTTCCTCTCTTAAAAGCAAGTTTGATACTTTATCATAACCTCTACAACATTTTCTGTACATTTTCATCATTTCCTTTAGGCCACAAAAAAAAAGCTGAGTTTAGGGGAAAAGTCGGATGATTTTTGCAGATTATGAAAAAGGGAAAATGATTTTTTTACCACACATACTATTTTTTACCCTTTTTACACATATTTTTTTTACCCTTTTTCACATTATTCGCATATTTCTGGCGAAAACTTTCCCTCCGTTTTTTATTAGCCGTATAAAAAATACGGAAAAGACACTCACTCACATGCTATAGACAGACTGAGAAAGCGGACCTTGCATAATGCTGCTCATTCATATGAGAAAAGTTATCCAACATCATCATTCTTTCAAAAAAAAGAGAAAAGGAAAGGGTGCTCTTATTAAACTTACAATGTAGCCGATCCACTGGATTACAATTTTTTCTACAGAAGTAATCCCTCGCGAGTTCATTTCAGAAAGAAACGGCGATATTTCCTCATTCGAAGAAAAAAGTGGAGAAAGCAGTAAAAGTCGGAGCATGTATTAAATACATAGTCTACATTCATCAACCATACTACAAGGGAGTCTGGATGGAGAAGGCTTTGCTAAAAATCTCATAAAAATTCCTCTTCCTCCAAGAAAGGAGAGGAGGAACAGGGTCAGCTGTTGGAGCTCTACATGTACCTATATGAGGAGAATGAACGGGAGAAAGCTGGAATATAACAATGTGCATTTATGCACTGTTCATTCTTCATTGTTTATATAAAGCATATTTAAGAAAGGGAAGAGAAAGACTAGGGCTGACTGCTATATGGCCATATATTATGTTGGCGCTGGCAATCGCACCAGAAACCCAACTACGATCAAAGGAAATCCAAAAAATCATATTCCGATATACTTTCACCGCCCAGGAGAAACTCCAGTGAGAGGTGTTTGTACTGCTACTGCTATATTATTATGTCTGTATTTCTTAACTTCATTAATGCAATACTTAGTTCATTTTTTCCTTCCCCCAAAAAAGTAAGAGAATGAAAGAAAATGAGGAAAAAATATATAATGCTCCTGCTCTCAATTAATCTTTTTTCGTCTTTCCCTTTTTATTTCTTTTCTTCCTTAATACACTTTCATCCCTTGTACTTTTTCCCTTTGCTGGGCTCATTATTTGCACTCTTTGAAAAAAATTCGCAGCCTCATTCAATTCAATTGGATAGACGGGATTACAATAAAAAAAAGTCTTTATATCTTTTATATCTCGAGAACCAAGGAGAAAGTCTGTACATTTTTACTTAAAAATTGGACTACTACTGCTACTGTTGTGTGACTGGCTTGGGATTGGAATTGAAAGACAAAGCAAAAAACACAGTCATGCTGGATATCTGCAAATGTAACTTAACTTTGTATAAAAAATTCTCTTTTATTCTAATCAACTCTGTAATAATAAAAAAAGGAGGCCAGCTGGTCAAGAAATAAATTGGAGCAGCTGGTGCAGTGACATGGTTTTTCAGTAAGTAAGGTGAAATATTTACTTTTTCAGTAAAAAAATATATAATTTCGAGATGGAGTTGATGCTGATCTCATGTGTGATTGTTGAGCCCTGCTGGTGGTATCGCTAAGGCTTATAATTTTCCGGTTTGAGTTGGTTTGGACTGGCCTTGGAAGCTCATTTATGGTATCATGATGAATACCTAAGACTTATTTTATTTTGGAGTCTGAAGTGAATAATGAAAAGCCGGTAAATAGGAAGTTTGTTGGGCTGGAGAAATAAACAGCTTTTTACTGACTTTTTTTATTACGTGTGTACCCAGCTCTACACTATATGCCTCTATATCCGTATGATGTAGTTGTAATTAAGCCCTTAATTACGTGACTCAAACGTGTCTTTTATTTTGTTGGGCTTCTTGTTTTCTCTGAGGAAAATAAATGTCCATAGAGTATACACATAGGTACATCTACTTATGCTTATATGCAACCAATTGTCTATATGTCATGGCTTACGTAAAAATTAGCTTTACCTTTTGTATTCAAAAGATTTCGTAATTGATTTCAAGACGGAAATTCTACCAGCCAACGAAAAGCCATACAAGTATGCCTATGGAGTTGTAAGCCCTTCATTCATTCAGAAAAAGATTTACCTTTTTGCCTAGCTTATATGTTCCCCTCTCAGCCCACACATTAACGTTGGTGTCATCTTTAAACCAATTCAATCCATATACTTTTTTGGTCGGTTTCTAATTCTCCTGGGAGAATGTGAGTGGGTGGCAATTGGATTTGAATTCTGATAGAAAGGTGGGATGCGGAAGGAAGTCTAGGGTTATTGCTTGTGTGTAACAAAATACAAAATAGCAACCACTCCTCTAATCGCAACCGGGAAGCTTTGCACTTCTTCAAATGACAAAGATGAAGGTCTGGATGGAAATTAATGGTTGCGGAAGTTCTAGTGGGTGGTTCTGGAACTTGTTATTTGAAGCGTGATTATAACGATGTAAAACTGATGACGCTGATTCAGTTTCAACTTGGTATTTTGGGTATGTCTCGGTTAAATAAGTGTCCCATATTGTATTCCGGCTTTTCTGCATATTCTCTTATGATAATCTAGTATCACATTTTATGTTAAGGTAGGTTATCGTTGTAGTAAATTTTCTTGAGATTACCAAGCTTTATGGTCACATCTTGAAGTTTTTTATTAGATAGTGTGCATCTTCCTCTTATCATTATTGTCAAACTTGTTAATGCTTCAGCGGTTTAGCTTTGTAGTAAAATTAAATGAAAATGGATTCATTATTCATCATCTCACAATAGGTTACCTCACCTGTATCATATGCCTTGGGAAAATATCTCTGAAAGATGAAATGCACACCAGGCAAGAGGCAAGTAGTACCAGTGCTGTATAACGTTCTCTCCCCCAATCCATACTACGTTAAACTTCTTGAGCTACGGGGTTAGGAATTTAGTCAAATTCTTCAACTCCTGTTTGTAGTTTACGACTTTTCAAGGTACTTAAAACTTTCACGAATGCTCATTGTCTCACT
>JAQIWX010001240.1:0-11025 GCA_034696785.1 Lepidocyrtus cyaneus
TTTGTAGGATTATAATCCACGCGCATTTTAAACGGTGGAGTCACAGATTCAAGATTTTAATCATACATGGTTTTAACTGCATAAGTAAATAATCGACTAACTGTGATATTCCCTATTATTTATTTCATTCCATAATTAAGTGCGGATGAGGATGTCACAATTTTTGCTAGTCACCATCCTTAGGATGCTTCAAGGATTTTTGCAAATATTTTTTCAATTAAATTTGCTGGCTCCTCTTCAGTATTATAAAGGTTCAAACCTACCGGGATAATCTCACATTTTAAATGAGTTCGGTAGTTCCCCTTCTGAATGAATTCATAGCAATAATTATTATTCTCATCATCATCATCAACAGCAACAAATGAATCTACATTTTTTATTGTTATTTAATATTGTTCCCCCATCATAAAAAGTAATTAGCACTACATTCAATTTAGTCTGTAATTGCTTGTTAAAAAAAGTGCAAGCAACATAATCCATCCCTCTCTTCCGAATCAAAAAAAATCCGCATTCAAAATCCCATCCATATTCCACTCCGCTTTCTTTCTCTAAAATCCACTTCCCTCCATAACACAAATTATCTTATTTTTTCTTTCATATTTGCAAAAAAAAAATCTCATTTACCTCCTCCCTCCATCTCCCCGAGAGATGAGATGCTCTGCTTTCAACTTCCATCACATCACATTACATCCTCCTCCATAGTAAATCCTCTTCACAATATTTATTTTCTTTTCTTTTCTAGAGTGAAATAAAATAAAAGAGATGATTACACATAATTTGGCCAGAACAGGGAGGAAAAAGTCTAAAAAGCGTATTTTCCTTCTCATCTGTAAAGAGACTAGCAAAACCCAAACTGAAAAATAGCCCTTTTTCATCTTCAGAACGAATCACTGACGGTGGCAATATAAAAATCCCTGAAAGAAACACACGCATAGCCCATCTCTCTCTCTCTCGTCTAAATGAAGACATACCAAAACATTTTCCTCTTTTTTTCTTCACGATCATCCTCACGAAAGTTAAAGGAATTTTTTCCTCTCTCTCTCTCTTGGATTTGATTTTTATAGTCTTTCATTTTATTCCCTTTTGCTCACTCACTCACATTCCTCCCTTCTTCATGCCATCGCATCATCATCATCATGGCATGGCACTAATAATTTTTTTCTCTCTTTTTTATTTTGCTTGTTTCATCCACGCGTGCATGACGAATTCAATCGAGCGAAAATTGCTAGAGCAGAGATTATCATCCTTATCCTCCTCTATTCCCAAGAAGAAAAAAAACGGCGCAGCATGAAGTTGATGTTACATATGAGCAGTTTATGTTGGATGCATCTTCTTTATTCCTCCTCGAAGAAATATAAAAAAGGAGTTTTTTGTGTTATAGGTGGGGTATCTACAACCGAGGACGACGGTGGTGGTGGGATGATCAAGTCAAGTTGATCATGATGATCATAATCCTTCTAAAAAATACTAAAAAAAATAAATATAAAACTTTTTGATGTGTACCCGTATATTTTACTACACAAGGTTTAGACACTTCCTCTCCCTTTTTTCATCTTTTTTCGATCGAATCCATCCGTTCCGAGGAGACTTGAGTCTTCCTTCGCTGCGCTGTCTACATCCTAATTATATTGTTTTGTGCAGAGCAGAAGAAAAAAGTCAGAAAAGAGAAAGACAAGTTCCGTTCCTGTCCTTTTTAGATATCAAAATATCTACAAAGAGAAACAAATTATTTTATCTACCATTTGTTTTTTTTCTAAAAAAATAGACGTCAGTCAGTCTTATAGTGAATCGAGCGCGAACTCAAGTCTTATTTCGTTTTTTCAACAAGGAAAAAATTGTAAGGATCACGCTGTGTGGCATCGCTATATTTTTTCCCGTAATCTTGTTTTAACAGAAGCAAAGCAGAAAAGTCATAACACTCTCATATAACTGTATTTAAACTGGTATTAAATGAAGCATTATTTGATAAATAAAAAAGTAGTCAAGTCCAAAGCGAACGGAAAAAATGATGACGACAATCTAAATTCCAGACTTGGAAATGGATGGTTTATATTTAAAAAAAATGAAATAAAAATCCGATGTACATTTTATTGGAGACGATGAGACTGGAGAGGCGGGTAAAAAAAATGAGCATTGTTGGAGCTACTACGTACGTACGTGATTGTTGGGAGATGCAAGTTTAAAGAAAAAGTTCTACATCTGCAATGGAAAAAGTTGAATTTTTTGGACCATGATAATGTATTAGGCATGATGGGATGAGAATGCGGCGTGGTGCTGATGATTATGCGGTTTTCAGATCTCCGCGCTCTCAGCTCATCTCACTCTCTTTTTTTCGATATGAAATGAAAGCAAATATTATATAATATTTTTTATATCAAAATCATTCCGAGAATGTGAAATGTGAGGTGAAGGGGAAAAAACCTGATTGTGGAGATATCGAATAGGTTAAAATATGGTTCATGTCTGGGAATATATGATTTTGCTCTTACAGATCCAGTTGACAGGCAGTTTTCTGTATTCCAATTCTACCAGAACAAAGTTTAATAAATAAAAAGTATATAAAGGCTGTAGAATTTTTATCTCTTTTTTCCATAAAAATGCAGAGTATTTTTAATCACAAAAATATATGAAATATAAAATGGAGGAGACTTTTGGATTCCAGTCCCGACCAGGTACCAGACTTTTGCAGGTACAAACCATGTTTCGTTCCATCCTTTTTCAAGTTCTCCGCTGTCCATATTCGATTGATGTGTAAAATAATAATGATTGTTTTGACGATCATCCTGCCTGACTGAGGATCTTGATCAAAATCATGATGATGATGATGAGGATGTTTTTTTCTTCGGTTTTTCAAGTGCACATCACATCAGACACAGTTTTTTTTATATCAATCCTGAATCCCTGATGATGATGATCGGACGGATCAGCAACAATGATGGCGTCAAGTCAAGTTCATACCTCTAATTAGGAACACGAACCCTTCCTTCACTTGTTAAAATTCTTCATTTTTTTATCTTTGTTACTTTTGCTTGCCAGAATTCCACTCAGCCATTCCGTAATAGTAAGGATCAGCAGCAGATCAGCTCGGTCAGTCTGTCAAGTCAAGAATCACCTATCAAGAAGAAAAAAGCCTAAGAAGATGTCTGTCAGTCTGTTAAAAAAAACTCAATTTGAAATCCTGAACCTAAATTCAGCTACGGCCATGTTACACTATAGCAATTTTATTTTTTTCAAAACAAAATGGACCCTTTCATTTCTCTATTCGTGGTTGATTTTTTTATTTCTCGGGACAGGCCAAGACTAATCAAGAATTTACATATTTTTCTAGTCAGGAGAAAGAGTCTTGATCAGCTTGAGCCTCAGCCTCACCACAACCAAGCCAAACCACCACTCATCCCTGTCAAGACTCCAGCCAATCTAAGTCCAACTTTTGTGAAACTGGATGCATAGCTAATGAGGGGCCGAATAAAAAAGAAAAAAATCAGAAAAACTTGTGTTTATTTCATTTTTTTTAATAATTTTTGTCCTTCTCCTCCTCCTTTTCATTTGATTCAGAAAGGCAGAAAAAAATGAATACAATCAGCTTCATATTCTCATATCAAATCATATCATGGAAAATGAAATCATGAGTAAGAAACGAGAACGAGAATGGACTGAGATGAAAAGTGATTTTTTTTCACGGGGAGGAGAGGAGGAATGAAATGAATGCTATATTTTGTTCGTGCATAATTATTACACAATAATAACAAGGAGTTTGTGTCTTGTGTCTAGTCTAGGCTGGGATCAGGATTAAGATCATGAAGGAATTTTGTGATGTCGATGATGCTGTGACTATTTTGTGGTTTTTCTTGTTAAGGAAGGAATGTTTCTCCTTGCTTGATTCATTTTCACTCTCCCAAAAATCCAATCCTTGTCCAATATCAATATTACATCATATCACGTCATTCCTGTTTCGTCCAGCATGCTTCTCAATTCGTGATTGAACTTCTCCAGAGCTGACTGAGAAATCAAATTGAGGGAAGGGCTGGAACAAGGAGGATGTACTATTTTGTTTTAGAATGCAAATTCCAAAAGTAAAAATAAAAGTGAGCACATGACTGGAAGCGTCTCTGGATTTATTCTGTTCTGATCCTCCTGATCCCGATGACGTTGAAGCACGTGAGCAACATTGTTTTAAAGATGAACTGGAGCCGATTTGAAAAAAAAAATCCGTGATGTCCAAGCGTAATCTAATCTGCATACAAGGAAATGGTGATGGTGGCAACAAGCTCCATGTTATGTTATGGCTTTCTTGGTCCCCGTTGGGGATTGGGATGCAATGCGGATAAGCAGCGAACATTTTATTTTTGTTTTTAGATTTCTATTAAAAAAATTGCGTTCGCTTATTATTTTATTTTATTTGCTTTTCTAAATAAATCTCACAATCTGTTATAATATAAACCATGTGAAATGGGGAAATAGCGAAGAAAGTCAATAATGATGATGATGGGAACGCGAAGGTATGCATGCATCCATATAATAGTCACTTCTCACAACAACGCAACTCATGGGAATTGTTTTGTGGAGAGAGTGAGTAGTAAATATGCATGCAACAAATATCATTACCAAATTGATAACCAAACAAGGCTAGTTAGCCAGATGATGATGATGATATTGATGAGACTAATCGTGAGTGAGCATAATCAATATCAAAGCAGTTCACGTATGAGCCAGAGCCATTTATTTATACAAGAATCTTTTGAAGTCAGTTATTTCAAAGCATGCACAATTCATTTTTCGGTACATTCATCCTCTGAATAACGTTGGTGCACCGTTGGAGACTCCTCCGTTAATTTTTTTAAAACTACTTTAATTAATTGCCCTTTTGCTGTGAAATTACTACACACCTCAGTCCACTATTGATTAGTAAAACTAGCTCGCTTTTGAATGCTATCAAGTTGACGACACATTTTCCATTTAAAATTAAAGCTAAAAGCGGGGAATGGGGGAAGCCACATAAGCTTAATAAGTATTTTTCGTTTTGATTTGTAGTGAAATCTAATGGAAGATATTGCTCAGGTAGCGTTATAGTCCGGTGGCGGGGTAGAACTGCCTGCGTGGAAAATACAGGATTGAATTCGATAAGGTATTCTTCAATCAATTTTTGGAGGGGGCTTCGCAATAAGCCCCGCAATTAAATTAAGGAAAATTAATTAGTAGAAAGTTAGGCAACTAAGTTTGTTGTTTTGGTGGAACTGAAACAGCTTACCTGTAACCTATGCATAGGATGACACTTCCTCGTCAAAATGGTCATATACCATATACCCCGCATACGAAGTTCAGGAGCTCCGCTCTTTATTTGACGAAGAAGTCGGAAGAAAGGAGATCTATTTTTCAACCTAAACCCATGTAGGCAAAAATGGGCATAATTTGTGAAAGGATCCACATGATTATAATTATGACGGAGTTAATCACAATGACATTCCATGCATTGCACGGTCGGGTGGGCTCACATGGCTTATGTTGTTTATGCGACCATTTTTTTCTTCCCATTTGCATTTCACAATGTCCTTGTCATACTAGTAACAACCATCAAGCACAATAAATTACGCGAGAAGACTGCAGTGGAGCATGCGATATCAAGATCATCATATTTTTTTTACAAATTTTTGATTACATTTTTCATTCCAGCAATGCAATATCCAACCGTTTCTCCCTCCAACTTTTCCTCAGTCATCTCATCTTCCTCTTATAATCAAACATTTTTTCGAAGGAGGAACCAACAAAGCTTAGCCAGATGGAAGCAGTAGTGGCCATAAAAAAGAAGAGGAAAGAATTTCAGTCAGGAAAACTGCAAGCAGCATGCAAGGCAAATGGCCAGATCGTCATCAGCCAACTGAATGAACTAAAACTCTCATGCTCAGCTCAACTAAAATTGTTAAAAAATACTGATGGTGGTGGCGGCGATGATGACGATGATGATGTGAGCCGTGATAGAAAGGCGCCTGGGTGACGGCCACAGCTAAGTCATGAAGGAAAATAAAAAGCATAAAAAATACTTCATCCGTTCGTTTTCCTTACATCCATCCATAATATGCAAGGTTGTTGGTTGGAGTTGTTGTATGATGAGCTGAGAGAGAAGTCTGTGTTGGGCTGGCCAACTGGTTTTTTACCAGCTCTCAACGGATTGGTCGGAATGGTCGGAGAGCTAGTCCCACCTCTGCTTTGGAGCATAGCCTTCCTCTCCACCTTTTATTTGGGAGGAAAATACATGGAGAAGATGCATCGTTCTTTAGTATACGCTCTGGATACATAAAAAAGCAAACTTTTTTTTTTATTTCGATGTTACTGCTGGAATATGGATGGATGGATTCATGCAGGTTGGGATAACAACAGCTTGGGAGAGAGGGAGCTCCTTCTTCCCTTTTCCTTGAAAATAAAAAACTGTCATGTTACGTTTTTTTTCTTCTTTTTGGATTTTGCGTGCATGCAACAATCATCATGACATGAGAGAGACATTCACACACGTTCGCTAAATGTTCCTTGTGTACTGTAGGGTTTTTACAAATGACAGTAATGTGACAGCATAAAAAAACTCATTATTGTCATCGTCCTCATATTTCTTCCTTCATATCGTAGTCGTGGTCGTGTCGTCATGAAATGAGGGATTTCATCAGAAAAAGGGAAAGGAATAGAAAAGCGAGCCCATGTATGTATGAATATCAATGTTTGTATAGGTAAGTCCATATCTAAGTTTTTGGGTAAGTCCATCCGGTTGACGACAGGGAAAACTGCATAGCTAACTCCAATTTGTGAGCTGTTTTTAGGGTTGGTTGGGGGCAAAGAAATTAACATTTGAAGAAAAAAAATATGTAGGACAGGTGAGTTGAGGGTGAGGTTTTCTTTCTCCAGATTAGAAAAAAAAAACAATATTTTGTTGAGAGTTGAGACATGAGTGATGGCATCATCACAACAAACTTATCTGATGGCGATGATATGGGATGGGGAAGGATGCGTGAGTAAAATTTGTTGTCCTGAACGATGTAACATGGCTTGGGATGGAGGAAAAGGGTTAGGTTCTTTCTTGGCTTGGCTTTTTTTTACCCAAGATTGGAAACTGACTTGCTTGACTTGATTCTGAGAGATCGATTATTGATTATGGCTTCAAGGAAGAGAGAAACAAGGAGAGACTGAAAAACTTTCCGTTTTTTAGAGTGATTGGGGGAGTGGAATGGACGTGTAATTTTATGCAGGCAGATATGGATGGCTTGTAGGTTAGATTTGGAGGCGAGGGCAATGGTTCACATGCTTCTCCAATGAATTATATTTTTTCCTTCTTAACAGTGTAATAAAAATAATTGCATAATAATCACAACAACAAGTCAGGCTCACGTCGCGTCATGATTTATGATTATGGTCCTCGTCCTAATCCTTCATGGAAGAGTTTTTTTTATATTTTTTGGAAAGATCAAAACACGGTCCAGTATAACTAGGTACATAATGCAGCTAGCAGTTGCCTAAAATTTAGTAACATTTTGTTGCGTAAAACGATACATAGAATGTAATGCTAGAACTATCTTCTCCGCAATTTGTCCTGCAATTGAAATTATTTAAACTTGCGACGTTGTACTTAAGTATTGTACTATTTCCTCACCAAGTTCAAAAATGCGAGCTTTTGCTTATTATTATTTCGATTTCATTCAATTATAGGAGGGGCAACTTGGGAGATTTCTATTCATTTGAAAATCCGTGTATGAATTTTTTTTACTTATTTCGTTTTTTTTAAATATGTTCTATTGAATTTTATATCAATTTTTGTCCCTCTGAAATTAAAGATTATGTTTGAATGCAAGGCACAAAAAAAGAAGTTTTTGTTTAAAGTTTTCAAATGAGCAGCGGTTGGTCTGACTGAATTGAACTTCTCAACATTTTTCTTTGGTAAACCTAAGGAATATTTTTGAAATCTACGGTCATTCATGATTTTTGACATTGTAATTTAAAAATATTTGTATTAAATAAAGAATTTGATTTTGGCACATCTTCAGCCAATCAATTTTTGAGTCATTCGATTCATTGGAGCCACTCGATTTGAGTTTTCCTTCCCTTCATTTACTACGTACTCTCCTCCACTTTAGGGGAAATCTGAAAAGGAACACAATAGCATTCTCCACATCATTCTCTTCCTCATTACCATTTTTCGCAAATTGATCTCGCTCTTAATCAACATTTGATCATCATCAATCAAAAATAAACAAAAAAAGAAAAAATATTTTTTATCACGAACTCCCTCTTCAACAATCAATCCTTCTCCTAAGATAAGATCATATCAGATCCATTCCGTTCCCATTTCTAAACTAACTTTTTAAACAAAATTTTGATTTGATTGACTATTGACTTAATGAACTGAACTTGAACCAACAACACAAACAAGCATACAGAAACCTGCAGGAGAAATCCGAGTCCAAACAAAAATCAAACATTAATTTATATTCTTCAAAAAAAAGCTATTCATATTTCATTTCATATCATGTACGTACTACTCACAATCAAAACTCATTCGAATGCCAACGGTGTTGTCCCGTCCGTCTGCCATTTTTTTTTACTGATTTGCAAATTATCCGTAACTATATAAAAATGAAATGATGTCATGAAAGGTTTAAAAAAATGGTTATGATGTTGATTTTGATAAATGAACGTGAAATCAATAGGTAAATACAGAAATCGATAATGGGATGGTGAAGGGACGTGATGTGCGGGATGAATAGTAAAAATTAGGATATGAAAAGAAGGCTGGGCAAAACTAAATTAAGTAGCTGTAGATGCTTGAGTGAGCTTCAAGAAGAATGAGCTATGTCATCAGACGACTTCTGCAAAATGATGGACATGCAGAAACTTCACAATAACCAAACATTAGCCCATGCCATGCCCATTCACTTTACAATCACTGACCGACCATCGGTTGTTCGTCGTCTCCTTTTTCTAACTGTGTGGGTCTCTCTGTCTTGTCGTGAACGTCAACTTTCCCCATCCATCCTTGCTCCTCGCGTGGACAACATAGCCAACTCTCCGGGGATCCCACTCACTACTCAACTCACTCAACCGGAATCTGATCGGGAAATCCAGCACGGACAAGCACGCACTCTTCAGTTTTTTTTTAACCTTTTATATCATCAACACATGATCACAACAACAATGGCCAGAAAAAAATCACTTTCTCCATTTCCCTTTCCCCCTCAAAAATAAAAAAGAAGAAGGGCCCTTGAAAAATGAATTGATAAAACAATGGAAAATGGATGGATTTTCTACGACTTTTCAATCTCATCGAGATGGAGAAAAGGGCTCTTGAGATGATCAGGATTCCCAAAGAAAACGGAAGTGGAGCCACTTGAAATAAGAAGAAAAATACTTTTCCTTTCTCCTCTGCCCATTTTCCCTTCGCCCATTCCAATCCAACTTCCTTTTTATTTTTCGGTGAAAAAACTTTTTTGTCGATTGTTTCTGAAAAAAGATGCCATGCTTCGTTTCCTTTTTGTCAGGAGGAAGATAAGGATAGAAAAAAAGTGATGTGAGCTGGTTCAGGGCTGTGTCTTGACTGGAAGGGTGACTAATGGGACTTGGGCTCTTTTAGTAACGTGGCCATGTGGCCCACACTGCTGCGGATAATGATTTAAAATTGCATATAATCATTTGGCCAATTTGAGCCTCATTTTCCTGCCAAGCCAAGGGTTATTAAATAGTCATTCCTCCCGTTATATTTATAACGCATGACCACATCCGAATTGTTAGCAAGGACGTGTTATATCTTCTCTCATTCTTCCTCTCTCCATGTCCCAGGAATATACATAGACAGATCCCAGCCACGAATTAGTAGAAACTAATATAATAACACTACCAAAAAAAGAAAGAAAGTAAAAAATAGGCATATAGATAGATGGATAGTTATACTCTCGGGAGGAGGAGGATGATGATGATGATGACTCGATATATATGGATCCATTATGTGTAATCTTGCATATTTTTCTTAGTCGGGAGCAGTGGCAGTTTGATATAAAAAAAAGAGAAATATCATCCTCATCAGCTCCACTAATTCACTATCATAAAGTAGCATCATCATCATCACCATCCTCCACATCGTCCCCGTCATTACTATCAAGCCAACAAGGCACAGAAGAATTGGAGGTGGCGGTTTTATAGGTAGAATGAATTGGAGATATGATATGATATGAATTATGCTGTGATGATTACGATTACAACCAAACCGAGTTAGTTATCAGACAGCCAGACGAAAGTGGAAACAGGAGCCAGTCCTATAGGAATATACAAATGGGTAGGTAGATATAGGTAGGTGTTCATGGTTTCATGTTCAGAAAAGTCCCATTTTGTGGCCCATTTACCCCTCAAATGATGATGGTGGTGATGATGATCATGCTTTATGATAATGGTAATGACGCTGTTGACGATGATCACTGTGATAATGTTCCCGTTGATGATGGTAGTACAGGAGAAGAGGTTATGTTATATGCAAAGGTTTGTGTTGGTTTTTATATAAAAAAAAAGAAAAAGTAGGAGAAGTGTAGTTGAAGTAATGTTAAATATAAGTATGTTGCTGAACAATACTGACTGACTGACATTTTTTTTATGAGCAAGCTACTTTAATGTGCGGATTTGACTTGCGAATTCAAAGTTCTAGGAATATATTTTAGTTCCAATATTTAACTGTTGGCTTGATTTTTTTTATAAGTAATTATAGCAATTGCATGAGCTACTTCGGTCCAACCTGACATTTACATACGGCTACGGTACGGATAAATATAAATATGATACTTTAAACCTAGCCTTATCCATCCCAAATACAATTATGAAGGGTAAACTTCTTCACAAATCTGAGAAAAAAACTGTTGCCTTGCATTTTTCAATCTTCTCAAGAAGCTCAAAAATCCCATTATTCATTGTTGTCAAATATCTGTATTCTCATTGTTGATTGACTGAACCCACTTCATCTTCTTCATCATTTATTCTACCTTCTCCCGCTCTCCGTCTCGCCCA
>JAQIWX010001241.1:0-11024 GCA_034696785.1 Lepidocyrtus cyaneus
GAATATTGCTTAATGGCTCTATCCAGCTTTTGCTGAAAACATGTTAGGCTACGTTTAAAGTTAATGGGTCATAAATTAGGAGCAGCGCGTTACAAACAAAACTCACATCTCCACTCAAAATGCCATTCATGTCGATAAATAATGTATATTTTGTCCCCATGAGGGTAGCCCCTTGTCGAAGTGGGAAGACAGGGATATTTTCTTCCCAACCAGGCTACATGCTAAATGTACATACATAAGTAGTGGATGCCAATGGAATATGTTCTTAGGGAAACTAAAATGTTATACAAACTTGCCAAAAAAAACTGCTCAAAAGTTTATTTTTCATTTTTTTTTGCTCAACCCAACATCCCTCCCTACCTTAAGCATAGAAAATTGCCTGGAAAATCAGCCTATCCAGCGTTCGTTATCTGCAGCAGCAGCAGTAGCAGCAGAGACTATCTCTCTATGCATTATGAATGAAATAAAAAGAAAATGTGATCGTGTACAAACAGCTTTCCCTTTCCGAATATCCTATTTTATTAACTGCAAAGGTTGACACCAAAAGTTATGAGAAAGCGTTTCCCTTTGCCCAGGCCTTTCTTTCTTTCTCATTTTTTCCTGTAAAGTCCTCCGAAACCTACCTCTAACAAAAAAAACAAGCAAACAAATAACGTGGATTTACTACGTCTCCTTGACAGGTCTCAGGGCAAGCGTGACGTTTCTGCTTTCACCAAAGTGATAGATGTTCAAAACGATCAGCCATCAAAAGATCAAGGACAGCAGTCAACGAGGGGGACTCCCACCACAGCCAATACCATGAGCAGCAGCAGCAGCAGCACCTTCTCTTCCGGACCCACCATTTCCGACGGCGGGGAGAAGATAGTCGATGAACCGTGGAAAACGCATGACGACTCCCATCACGAAGATAGCGAGGACACCGATGACGATCATTTGATTGACCATTTGGAGGAGTCCGAGCTGGAGGATACGGACTTGGAGGATAAGTTCCACTGTCGCCCACGCTACCAGCACAGTCGCATTGACGTAAGTATAATACTATTTAATACAAAGAATATATGATATATATTTGTTTACTTTGGCCAACCATCAGCCCCCTCTGCATCATCATCACTTGTTAGAACCCGTTTGTGTAGGTTATCCGGGCTCCTAAATTTTTTAGCATCCAGAAAAAAAAAATGAAAATGTTTGGACAAACTGCTGCCCCTTCTCCGGCCAACTTAGTCATGTGTCACCACCAACGTACGGTCATTCTCTGTCTGTGTTGGATTTGAATTATTTCCAGCTTTCACTGAATGGACATCTATTTTGGTTGGGAGGTTTCATGACAACGACGTGACATTTTCCCTCATGCATAACAAGGAAATTATGATTGCTTTCTGTCTGACTGTGCATTTTATTTCTTTGATACGGGACGTTTACATATCAGGGTGGCGCGCTTGCATGAAATTCCTCTCTACTTTCACTTCGTTTTTTATTACGTTTCCTACAATGTACTACCCTCATATGATACGATATGGGAGGATGTAAAAGCGGAGAAAATTTTTGAATGTGAAATTTTTACATTTCACCTAATAATAGTAACGACTTTTGCGTTTTGCCATTTCCAGCCTTCCTTCCTTCCGATTTCCAGTTGGGAACTGAATCAATGAAAGGATATGGATGGAGGGAGAGAGAGGAAGGCTGGGAATGGGGAATGACAAAGTTTTTAATGTTTTTGTTTTATACTCTTCACGTACGTAGAGTACATATTATCATCATTTCTGTTTCCGTCAGCCCTGTTATTCCGGATAGAGGGATTGTTCCCGTTGTATTGGAATTGGAATCGGTTGATATGCTGTCCTTTTCAGGGATCCACATTTATGATTATTATCGCCACTTGAAGTAGTACTGATATTATTAGTATCATCATTATTATTAGAATTGTTCGCTGGCTTCCTGCCTATATATGTAGCCTCCCTCAATTTGATACACATACGCTGCAACCCGCCGCCTGGAAAATTGCATGGAATGGAAGAGTGGGAAAATTTTTTTTATTAACTTTTTTCCATCGCCTTTGGTTCCATTTTGGTAGATTAGATTGGCTCTCATGACATTACATGCAGTTTTATAACACAGCAACCTAACTAGGATTAAAGGAATGTGGTGGGAATCAGGTTAATACGATCGCGTGATAGGTCGTGTATTATTATACCCAGCCAATTTCCCGGATAATATATTTTCCCAGATTTTTTGTTGTCAAATAATTAGTTTGTATTGATAGATTTGGGTGGGTATCTGAATTATATTGGCCAAATCACATTATTTATTGGGCTGCTCACCATGCTAAAACAAAACTAGTCATTTGATATTCAAAAAAAAACATCCACATTTTTATAGTTAAAACAATGCTGTTAAAACGTTCTTATTCCTTGCGTAAAAAAATTCCCCATGGTTAATGTCTGTATCATTTTTGTAGTAGCTTTAGTTTTAGATTTTTCACTCATTTAGCTACTTACTACTAGCTACTTTCACTTTTCACTCATTTTCCATCTGGAGATACCCAAACTCGGTAGGGACAGGGACCGGGCCCATTTTTTCTCAATGATTTATGCGATTCTGGAAGAAGAAAATAGGTTCTTTTTGTTCATACATGAGTTGAGCATGAGGCATGGACCATGTATTCGTAATAATAATATTATATATAGGTAGTGTGAAATTGAACCGAGGAAGAAAGGGAGAATGAGGAAGACGCAATGGAGGGAGGATGATACACCACCAGACAGACACATGACCATAGTACATGAACAGTGTTCTCAAGCAGTAGGATTCATCTATAGGTTTTAAGTTATACTTATGTATGTTATGATATGATTTTCTCTGGAACTGGGTATAATGCTGTTGGAAAAAATTAAAATTTCATATCTGGAGCTTCTTTTTTCTGGAGGAGATGGGAATTCTTTTTTTTTTTTGAGAAAACATATTCCAGATGTAATAAATAGGATGAGAGAATTTGTGTGAGTGAGAGGAGTGAGTGTGGCTGTGGTGGTGGATTCTTTTTTTTCCTCTCCTTTCGGGTGATGATGATGATAATACACGGGACAGAAAATATTTTTTTAAAGTTGTAATAAAGGAAGAGGAGGAATCGATAAAATATATTGCATACTCATACTCACCCTTTATACGAGTGTGTGTGGATTGGGGATGATCATGATGATGATGGTGGTGGTGGTGGAGCTGGTGGTGTTGGTTGGTTTTGTTGTTACTTTCTCCCGTAATATGAATGAATATATATGAGAGGAAACTATCAAGAGTTAGTTGTGGGTCTGGTTGTAATCATGATGATGATGATGATCGTGCAGTGCACATAGTGGTGGTGGTGCTGGTGTGGCACATAGACTGGCTCCCACTCACACACAGGCCACCATGAAATAGAGAGAGACGTGCCTGTACACTACATTAAATATGGTCCCTGTACAATTTCAAGCCGTCTTAGAGTTGAAAATCTCCAGTGAAATTGTACGTGACAAGAAGAGGAAATGATTGGAAATGTATGAAAAAGGGAAAGCGCCAAAGTGGATTCACGGAGTGAATACTACACTGGTCTAGGAGCGAGCGAGCGAGGGAACGTTATTTGGAGTAAGACGGGCGGGCACACTGCTCTGGAGCAGCTCACCAACCAGTAGTAGTAGTGGCAGTAGGAGCAGCGCTATATCGTTCATTGGAGACACAGAGGAGGAATCATGTTTGAACTCCGAATGTTTTCAGTTTCTTTCACTCACTCCCATCACCCTTCCTTTTCCCGTATTATTGTTTCCATACGTCGTATATAGTAGACTTAAGGCCGATGCTCACGAACATCCAACTCCAACCTTGTTTTTTGAAACGCTTTCTCCTTGTTTCTCTTGTTGTGTCTGTTTGTGGGATGCTTTAAATGATGCTCGTATTGGAAATGACGCTGGGAAGAGGGATATTAGGAAATATGGTCGGCACACATTATGTCCTACATCATCATCAGCATCAGCTCAGCTTTTCCCTCAAAAGTTTGGATTTTGAGGTAGGAAGACTAGCCTTTGGAAAGAGAAGAAAAAAAGTCTAATATTCATGGAGTGCTGTTTTTCTCTCTCTCTCGTTTGAACCATCATGTTATACTTTCCGCACAAGCATAAAGATCACTTCATGAGTTATTTATTTCAGTTTCATTTTCTGGGAATGGACTGTATGTATAATGCATCGGCACTTGGTTCTCCTTCCCAGATCAGATCCATCCTAACGGGAAAAGTTACAAGTGATGCCCTTTGCCCCTCTCCGCCAGTTATTTGTTGGTATAGTGGGATTTGGGAGGGGGGAATGAAGGGAAAGTTGAAACTGACGTTATTTTGATTGATGCTCTTTCATAGGTGTACGCTCGGTTCCTGGCCCAGGATCATGACTCCGGGAGAACGTCTTACTTTCTCTCCAGGAAAACTTACCTTAAAGTAACGGATTTGATATCGGACTATCTACGTGTGTCAGATGCACAAGTAGCTGTGATCAAAGGCACTTCCTCTCCCGCCGTACAAGGGACTGGCTCTGGGAGGACAGAAGTTCAAGTAAGTCTCTTGCGATCCCTTTTCTCCATTCTACCAAAATACTTTCTCTTCTTTTTTTCAGACTATCATCAATTTTCTTAGCCCCTTTTCCTTCTTCCCTTTAAAATAAAAAATTATAAAGCACGGACGGAGGGGGAACAACGGAGAAGGAAGGAAGAAACGAAGGCATAAGGGATGTGTGTGTTTAGTTATGACATGAGGCGGTGTACGTAATAAAAAGGGAAGGGAATTCAGACCGTCCAGTATTGTGTGAATTTATCAAACACTTTCTTGTTCCCCTTTCATCATGTATTAGCCCCCTTAATGGGACATGAATTTTGGAGGAAGAAGAAGAGAGAGAAAAAACATAAAACACAATCATGGCTCGTATAAAACATGTTATTGCTCAAAGTCTTATCGTTGTTGATTTGATAGGGATTGTGAGATTTTTAGCTGTAAAATAAACTGTTCCAGATGAAACATGATTTGTTGTTACAGCACAACTGAATGATGCTGCCAAGCTTGCGAAGTGTTTCCTATGCCATACCAAGCTAAAAAAAATCAAATGCTTCAATTTACAAATATTTCAGAAAAAGAATTTAAGACCACTGCTAGTACATACACTCATGTTAATATTTTTCCCAATGAAATGATGATATCCAAAATTACTTTTTAGGTAAATTGGCGACGTGTAGTTTAGAAGCTACCTATGCACATCTTTATCTTGATTGAATTTAGATAACCAAATAAATTACATGGTATGTGGTACAAAGAAAATAAGAAGGCTGTTAGAAGATTTTCCCCTCAGCAGTCAGTCATCATCATCATCATCCAGAGTAATAATTGCGGGTTGTGGGTGACTCAAACTGCAGAGATGAGAGATGGCTTCCGAACACATTGGGATTCCCGGCCAACGCACAAATTTCGCCTGATGATAACATATTTTCCTTCAAAAAGGTCGATAAATAATATGAAAATGGATTGGTTTTACCAGTGCCATATTGTTTTTTCTTCGTCTTAAGTTAATGCCATGTCATGTCACGTATAATAAAATCTCTTTAACATGAAATGGAAAACATGTCAGTTATGCTTAAGCCGAATTTAGTTTGACATTAAATTTTTCCTCCTCCCTCCGTTTGAATTTTTCAGATCCTTCACATTCCTCTGCTTTTGTTCTAGACTCTAATTCGGAACTCCTTCGGTATTTTTATTTATTAATTTCTCTCCAGGTGGTCTCGCCGGTAACAGGGCGCGTGTTGGGAACACGGGAGGTTCGGGTTGTTAACGAGAAAGTGTCCCTGCAGGCGATGAAGGTTCAAGTGATCTCAGGTGTTCAGCTTTCCCTCTTCCCGGATACGGACTCGGATAATGAATTTGTGGCGGAGACTGCAATCAGTTCCAAACTGTCTGCCAAGTATCAGGTAATAACTTTTGTGTTCGTTTTTGATTCAATTGTTTCCCAAAAAGTGTTGGAAATAACAGGCCATACATAGCTATAGCAATGCCTTTAAAAAAAATTCAATCAGGAATGAAGTGAAGTGACTTACTATACATTGAACATAACATAACATAACCCCCTTTGGAACATTTCAGGAGGCACTCTTGGATATCCGCCTTCGCTTCTCGGATGGATCCTGGGTAAAACTTGATGAAATTGATCGAGACAACTATGTTCTCGCTGTAGGCAGCCTGGAGCCCACGGTGGTGGAGTTGCCTCCAATCCAAAATTCCAAATATCCGAGGATAATAGCTGTTAGTGAAGGAAGCGGTCCCATCATGAGGTAAGATTAAATAAAATGCTCTTTTCTTCAGCCATCTCATCTCAGCTCCACCACTCTGTCTGTTTGTAAAAGGAAAGGGGAGTCGTCTGGAGATGGAATAATATGAGGATAAGAGGGTTGACTATCTATATCTATCTAGCTGTTTGTCTTCCCCCGTTGACGTCTCGTTTATTCTCTAACAAACAATCTATTTTCTGCTTTTGTTTTTCCAGAGTCTCTCTTGAGCTGAGTGATCAATGCCACCGACAAAACTCCGTTCCATTAGCAATGTCCGTGGCTCAGGTTGAAGTGAATTTCACGACGAGCACGAGTCGCTCTGAATTCACTCAGAATGACAGTAATTTGGGTGCAGCCAATACGAAGCATTCCTTCAGGAAGACTGGCCGGGGGAACAAAGAGCGGAATGGGAGTTCCAAGAAGGATCTCTCTGCAATGTCGAGTGTTTTCAGAGGCGGCTCGGGAAACACACTCCATCATAGTCATAGCGATATTGCGGGCATCCTGCTGAAGGATGACAGCAGCAAGGCGTCATTGCCCTCCCAGCATTTAGGACCCATCAGTGTAGGCTTCCTGCCAGACAAAGGATGGTCCTTTGCAGCCCATAACACTCCGCTGGAAATAGCGATGTATGTCCTTTTGGGGGTGTTCAGCGTGGCGATCCTTGTCTTCGTGGCTTCCTGCTTTGTGTATGCCTCCCGTGTGAAAAAACGGGAGACTGGACATCCGGATGACTTCGCTCTGGGAATGAAAATGGAGCAGAATCCGATGCTGGGAAGATTTGGCGCACCCACACCTGGCTGTACGACGAATGCACACGACTGGGTCTGGCTTGGCAGGGCCTCCTTAGCATTACACCCTTCCATGGAGAGCAGCCGGAACACTGTCAACAGCCGTGGGAAGCCTAGCTACGACGCTGGGAAGCAATTGGCGAACACACCCATGCGGATCATTGCTAATCCGAATTTCGACCCGACAACTCAGCAGCTCATTCAGAATGCCAACAGCCAGTTGTCATTGACGTCACCCCACTCCCAGATAAGCAGCCTTCACGGCTCTCCAGGAATATCTCAAGGGATGGTACAGCCCGGCAGCTCCCGCCAGTTTGGAAGGAGCCCGGTAGCAAGTCAGGATGGTGTTCCCAGTTTTCTAGCCACACCTCCACCCCGCCCTCCAAAGGCAATGTCCACCACACCCATTGACACCACCACATTTTCAGTGAAGCAGCAGCAGACGACGGCAGGGAATACTGGATCTGGGTCGAGCTGCAGTAGCAAGGCAGGCTCCCCTCCGTCTGTCGGAGCAGCATCCAATGCTTCATCTGGAACCTCAACACCAGGCATCCTGGAAGCTCCCGACTATAGACCTCCGATTCCTCCTCATAGGAATATCTCAGCAGGACATACTGATCTACAGGGACTCCCTTCAAAGAAGCTTGGAGGAGGGAACTCGTCTCCATCTGGGTCCGCCCTCCAGCAAGCAAGTAGTCCGAATAGTTATAACATTAATAACTTTAGAAACAGCAAGTCATCGTCAAAAAGTAATGGGAGTGGCAGCTGTAATAACAACCACAGTCGAAACAAAGATGGGCTGGATCCGCTCCCATCCCCCTCCATGATTGAATTCCCAGAAACTAGTCATCAAAAGAAGGGGCTCCTCCCACTCACCTCATCAGCATCGGCAACCGCCGGAGGGGCTGCTGGAACTACATCCTCCTCCTCCAGCACCTCCTCCTCATCCCAGTTGAGTAGGCGGGATCGGGATCCCCAGTACCATCCCCAGCTAGACCTGAAGCGTCCCGCGAACATTGTTGGAAATCCAATGTGCTATATCGACGAAGAGTGTGAGGATGAAGACAACGATGATGACGACTTGGAACGGCCTTTAACAGTTGCTGTCGCAGCCGCTGCCGCTGCCAGACAAAATCACAAATACAACAGAAATCATACCGGAGATGCAGCAGCGGCCAACGGTGGCGGTTCCTCTTCCAGCACCTCATCCTCAAGACATAGAACGAATAGCAACAGCAACAATCACAAACTCGACATGGACTATGACCAACTTATGGAGTATTTTGACAGTTTGAAGGAAACTGAAGCATAAAAGCAAAAGAGGAGGAGGCTTGGCCCCGTCTACATTTGAACTAACACTAAAAAAGATTATGTTGCAACAACCTCATATTTTAAAAAGAGTCTTCGTGACATGCAGTAATTCCAACATAACTACATTCTACCTTCCTACTTCTGTTTTCCCTCAACTTACAAAAAAAAATGAAGCACTTTCTTCCCAAACCAGAATAGCTATACTTAAGCAGTGATTTTTTCTAAAATCGCGACCGTGTGTGACTGGCTTTCCTTTCTACTTGGGAAACATTGTATTAAAAGAGTCTGGTTAGAAGAAATATTATTGTACTTAATTATGTTGTGTTGGTTCCCTTGAACCATGCAAGCAAGCATGTACCGGAGAACATTTATTGGCACTACATCATCGAGACCTTTTCTCTCCGTTTCCATTGCACTAAAAATAATGTATACAATACAAAAATTACTACTTCAACGTAACTACGAACAAAACTATAAGAAACAAGTGCGGGTAAACTATGAAAATTAAATAGTTACAAAGAATGCTAGTTAGGTAAAAAAAAATACATTTACATAAAGCTAAATTTACTTATAATAATATGCAAGCTTCAAGCCATGTTAGTAAGTACCCTCATATCATTACCATCACATATTTATATTGTGCGAATCTCCAAACAAGTTTCCCGTTTTATGTTTTATTCCAACTGGAAAGCCACTTTCCACATCTTCACCGCGCTGTTAAAAGTATTAATATCAAATATTATCATCACCGCTTCAGCTTAGATCCTATTCCACAATCTAAAAAAAAATTGTAATACGAACTCTAAATCAAAAACTCACTGCTTATTTCTAAAAAACAAAAGTAAGCAATATACAATTGATTTATTTTTCCAAATCATGCACTGTACATACAACATCTATAAAGTAACTCTCGTGTAATTGCTCCATCAAAAAAGCATTACAATTATTATGATGGTTGGACATGCTTTGGAGTAAACTGGAGATAAAAAGGGAGGAATGGTCTATAGTTTAGGTATGATCTTTCAGACGTGATACTCACCCTGTTTACTATAATACTACAACATGAGGGAACGTTTCCAAACAAAAGTGAAAGCATTTGAGCTGAGGAGTAAAAAAACTATAAAAAAAAACCAGCTAAGGAGTCAATCATAGATGAGCACTACCAATTTCTACTTACACTTACAAATAATATGCAATTTTTCACCTTAATTATTTTCACAATCTAAAAAAAATAATAAATAAGGTACACGTACATACATACAAAGCACATAAAAGCTAAGTTAAGTAAAGTTTTATCAACATGATGCATGTGTCAATTTATTGGATAACCAAGTTGTTAGTAAAAATGGAACTTGAATGTCGGGACGAGAGTACTTTTGAGAATAGAGATAGGTAGATAGGTTATGTTACAACAAACTTGATGCGCTAGTATAAAAAAAGATATTCAATATTGTTCGCTCCTTTTTTTCACTGTTTCGGTGTTAATTATTAATCACGTTGAGTAAAAAAATGTATTATTATTATTATTATACTCATGGAGGAGAAAATGGAAATGGAAACTAGGACATGCAGAATGATTTCCTTAATTTTACTATTTTTTCGGGTAAAGTTATCAAAAATACGCTTTCTAATTTGTATTATATTATGTTCACTTATCATGTGTAAAGTAGCTAATTAAAATATACATACGTATTTTTGCAGTTTATTTATTATTATATATATATATAGTAGGGGAAAATGCAACAAAACTGAAGATCTCAATTTTCAATCATAAAATAGAAATATATAAGCCACCTGTTTATAGTAACTCTTAACGATATTTTGTAGCAAAGGGAACGGAAATGTGTTTACAGGAAAAAAAAATAATTTAATGCTGATGTTCGGTATTGTTCACTATACACTAATGATGACGATACTTTTACGTAAATGACTTTATAAATGCAATATTGTTTTTCATATATTATGAACAAGTTGTAACTCTAGATGCCATATATACTTACTGTTATAGTTAACTATGTTACTAGTTACATAGAATATTATAAAAACATATTTAAGAAGTTATGTTAAATCTCATAAAAGGAATCACAAAACAGCCAAATGTATTAGTCGATCGATATGTTACTTCGTAGTCCGTCTGTCCGGTTTGAATGCACCAAGAAAAAAAAATCAATCCAATCTAGTAATTCTTCTCGGAATGCTGCTGTTGTTTTTTATAGTTTCGCAAGCTTGATTCTGGATGGAAAAAAATCTCTACCGGTTTTGTGGAAATGCTGACAATGAGTGAAGTTAAGCATAATAATTAATTATTACGTTATGCCCCTTCGTTTTCGCAAAAATCCAATATATTATAGAGCAATTTATTTATTTTATCTTTCGTTCCTACCAAAAGGTGTATAATTAATTATAAATCCAATCTCATATAATGTATATTCCTTGTAACTATATCTATCTATTATTATTATTATTATTATTATTATTTGCATACAGGAAAATAATCCTTTTTTTTTGTTTGTGAACCTCTGTCTGTGAAACACAATGATGCAATCAAACACAATTTGTTTTAGTCAGTGCAGTTGCTTTACCAGCAACCTCAG
>JAQIWX010001242.1:0-11018 GCA_034696785.1 Lepidocyrtus cyaneus
GGATTAAGGTTTAGCATCCACTATATTTATTTAGTTGCATCAGTCAGTTACATACACAGATATAATAAAACAATTTCTTTAAAAAACATTTAACAAAATTAAAGTAAAAGTGTATGCAAAATAAACAGTTTTTAAATAAGCTTTATTTGGCTCCAAAAGCTGGTCATTTCCTCATTTGCAGCAAAAAACAACGACTTCGAGTGAAATTTTCATTTGCGTTTTGGAGTCAAAAATTTCTGACGGGGACTTTGAAAAAAAGAGCCCATTTGCGTATTGGTGTTTGCGTATCCGGTACTGAACCAGTTTTATGCAATATTATTTTGAATATTAAGTAGATGATGATGCCTAGTAAAATTTGAAACCTTCGTAATAAAAAGCCCACCTTTACGGAAAAGGGAACTTCTAAGCAAGCCCCACTCATGTTTATCGACATTTTTGATCAAGGGAAAATATGCATACCTAGTTGGAATGAATCGTGATAGGTAATAGGTATCAGGCGAAAGTTATTCCTTCCAGATTTTTATAGTCTTCCTTTGCCCGTCTCAAATAGTTTATGATTAAAAGAACAAAAGTAAATAATAACTAGTCGCAATTTAAAAAACTGTAAAAATAAATTATTATTGCACAGCGTACTCCATAAAGTATTGCTCACGTTTTTGGTTTGGTTGTCATTTAAAAAATAATAAGCATTTTATTTGTTTGAACTCGTAAAAAGCTCACTTTTTTTCTTATGTGAGTTGGTGTAAGTATGCTTGGATTCTGGTATGTTGTAAGTCATAAAATACCACATGAAAATGTTTCTTTTTTCATTTTAGACAGTGAAGTGTTAGTCTTATCTCGTCAGATAAAAGAGGACAGGGATTTGTTGCAAAATAAAGTTTGTTCTGTTGCATTAGCACCTCTTGCACCCAATGGCAAATATTATGTTCGTTTTTATAAGTACAGCAGTGATTGTTACACCACCACCAGCACCATATGCTATTATATTACTTTTATAGTAATACCGGTAATCTGAAAACACAACAGAAAACGAAATAGACAAGTAAATAGTAAAACAAACAGACATCAAAGTAAGAGAAATAAAATAAATTGAGTTTTATGACTGTTTTAGAATTTTAAAATCGACTTTTATAGCATTTCGTAAGATCATCATCCGTCAAGTGTTAGGCAATGTCGATATATTTTAGTTGGGATGATGAGGAGGGAAAGTCCCATGTGGGGAGGTTTAGTTTTGTTTTGTTGATACATGGTATGATATTTTCTTCCTTTTTTCGGTGCAGAAATTGCCATTTTCCGATCACGGATATGTGTTAGCTGAATATTATTTCGTGTAGGTGCATCCGTCTGGGTCTGTCTAGGTATGAAAGTGATATTGTAGAAAGATCTGTGCAGGTCATTAAACGCTACAGCTACATGAAAAGTGTGACAGAGGTTCAGCCAGCACCAACATCAGATCAGCCTCATCAGCACACTGATATTTTTACGGAATTCTGTTTAGTACTTTGACCAATCTTTGATGATTTATGCAAAGGCGACTAAAAACTTTTTTACTTCGTTCCAGCAGCAATTCCCCACTTGAAGGATGAAAATCATTTTAGTTCAGCATCTATACATCCTTGTTAGTGCTCATGTTCTTTACTACCTAATTTGCATTAGATTTTTTTAAAAAGTATTTACACTGGTATATGGTTTCATCATCATCACTGCACTGGTACAGCATGTTATGTAGCATCACACACTACCGTATTATTTCCACTAAATTCTATTAGAATAGGGATAATGATGCTGTATAACCGGTCCAGCAATTTACTCGGGCTTAAAACTGTCAGCCTGATTGTTATAAAAGCTGATGAAGATGATACTTTGATAACATGATAGTTGGGAGATTACACCGAAACCAATGACATGGCAGGATCTGCAACATTGCAACTTACAATCTTGAGGATTTGAGATAATAATTTCTGACTTGTTAAAAAAACGATGATGCTGCATACATACATTTTATGTAGAGTTTACTATTTTGCGCATGTATTGATATAATTTATTTATCTGATGATAAGCTGACAGTATTTTTTTTCTTTGATTTTTTTTCTTCCACAGATCTACACAACCGCATCTTCATCGACGTCTAGAAGTCTGTTAAACAATCCCAGTCCCAATACCCCACCTCCTGCTTTTAAAACCTCACCTTCTATTTCTGCAGCGAAACGACGGTTCGAAGCCTTATCAGCCTCGCAAACCTCATCCGATGACTCTTCCTTAGCAGCCAAAAAGGCAGCCTTTTTAACCCCGCCACCTTGTTCAAAGTGCCAAAATCCTGTGTATATTTCCGAAAGAACGGTATTCATGAAGAAGCTCTACCACCGGAAATGCTTTCTATGCCATGGATGTAATAGCATGCTAAACCCCCATACTGCAGATGTATCAGCTGATGGAACAAGTTTCTTTTGCATTTCCAAATCATGTCAGTTGGAATTATTGAAGCTGAATAGAAGCTTTGGAGGTGGTGGGGATAGTAGTAGTAGTAACAATGAGTCACTTGCCCCCTCTCCTTCCTCCGCCGTAGCAATAACTGACCCATCATTATTAGTTAGGGATAATATTCTAAGTTTGAGTAAAAGTAGGGAAAATGGACAAACCGATGAGTCTAAAACTAGTGCCGAGAATGACAATGAAAGCAAAGAGAATATTGTGCCTTTGCCGCCGAGCACAAATAACGTAATTTTAAAAAGTTCCGAAAATAATGAAACTATTGAAGGTGCCTCTGCGAGTGATGATGGTGATAGAAAAATAAGTACAGTGAGAAGACTCACAGCACGTTTTGAATGTGTTCAGGATGAAGATATACGGAGTAAAAATCAACTTGATACGAGATCAACCCACCCTACCACCACGACTACTACTACGACTAATGTAGATATTGAAATTGACGGCCTTAGCAATCATAATCATAATAGTTTTAATTCTGAAACAGAGTATTCAAATGATAGTGCTAGCACTAGCAACACAACAAGTATTATTACATCCATCCGTCCCCAAGAAGATAAGGAGCAGCATCAAGAGAATAATGAAGCTGGAGGAAGCGTTGACAGAATCAGTGATGATAATGCCATTGCCATGAACGAAGCTGAGAAAATGATTCCCAACAGCAATAATATTAAAATAGATACAATAGATATTAATAGCAGTAAGGCTGAAAGTATACAGAATGCATCGTCGACTGAGCATGCTGCAAAAATTTCGACTGAAATGGATAATGTGCGAAGCAACTGGCTTCGTGGCCAAATACAAGGGGAGACGAAAGAAGTAGACATTTCTCAATCTGGAGATGCGAAGGAGGGAAGCGAACAAATGTCTGTGGATGATGTGGACGAACAGAAGAACAAAATGTCAGACTTACAAGAGGATGAGAATGAGAAGTCTTCAGAAAAAGTTGAAAATTCAAATGAAGCTGAGATCCAAGTCACCCACCCAGTCAGCGTTGATTTCGAGTTAGCCTCTCAGAAAGAAAATGAAGCACACAAAGATGAGGATATTATTGAAGATAGTGGCATCAGTGGTATAAGTAGTCTGGTAGATAGTAACAATGTCGCATTGACAATAATCAGTAGCACAAGTCAGGAGACTGATTCTTCAAAAGATTATCAAAGCGCCCCAGAGGAGTCTCGGGAAGTGGACAAAGTAGAAGAACAAGAAACAATCCCATCTCAGCACAATTTGGATGACTCAACCTTACCAGAATCAGTGCCTGTTGACAAATCCCTTGAAGGGAAAGTATTATCTGATGAAGAAGCTGATACCGCTACCAAATCTAGTTTAAGTGAAGTTACAATTTCTGCTGAAAAACAATCACAAATTGTGGAGGCATCTATTCCAGTTGAAATTCCGTCTTCTGCTCCCATTAAAAACGATTCTGAGAAAAATCCTTTTGAAGAGGAGGAAGAGGAAACATCGTTAGAAGTACAAAAGGAAGCCGTTTCAAATAGTCAAGCTGACAAAGGCATTGACAAGGATCCTGTTGTGGCAGATAATGAAAATGCCACTTCAGCTTCGGATGAGCTACCAAAAGACAATTCAACGGATACTGTGCCAACAACGGAGTTACCCTCCTCCAAACCGGCTCAAGAAGACATAAAAATGAAGGATACTGACAGGTTGACGCCTACACCAAGAAAAAAGAAGAGGGCTCCGCAACCCCAACCACATCAACTAGCCCAACATAGTCATGACAAAATACCGGAAGTAAATCCTCCAGTGCCCTCCCCACGGACCCGGCGACACCAGTCGCGCTTTTCCATGCAGACTCCATCCTCGTCTATCTTTAAGAACGGCTCTTCTTCAAAAACGGAAGAATATCCGGCAGAACTGAATCCTTTTGACGATGATGTAGAACAAGTACCTGTGAAACCACAGCCTTCACCAAAACCCAGACCAAAATCAACTCTGCCACCAACAATTTCTATAAATCCTTTTGAGGAAGATGACGATGAAGGAAGCTCAGCTAAATCCAGTCTAACTGTGGAAGCCAGTCCGGTTAATGAATCTCATCCTCCGAAGCCACTTCCACGATCCTCTACACCAAAGCCATATAACCCATTTGAAGACGAGGAGGAGGATGACATTGGTAACTACGGGGAAGATGATAAGCCCACGGGGATATTTGCCAGAGGAAGTCACGATGATACCAGCTCAATCAGTAGTAAAACCAGCGATCTAAGCAATACTAGTGGAGTCACTGGCATGGGCTTTTCCTCTTCAAGTCATTTACAGAAGTCATTCAACGCTAGTGATATTAGTAGCCAATCCGGTTCAACCAGACTTCGTTCGAGAAAAAGTCGCCGGGCGCCGTTACCACCTGGAATGGGCCCAGCAGACCGGAACAAAACTGGAGAGCCACCATCCTCAACAACTGCATCTCCGTTTACCGCTCCGCCCAGTCCAAAGAAAGTTATCCCCGTCTCACCTGAGCTCAAAGTCATAAAGAGTCAGGAGACGACTACCAAAGTTCAGTACAGGAAGAAGCGCCGTGCTCCTCCGCCAAAGAGAAGGGTTGAGCCGCTACCCGAAGAACAAATTAAGACTGAGCTTACCGATCTTGAGATCAAGCAGAGGGAGTTGGAAAGGCAAGGGATCTCCCTCGAAGGAAACATTCGACAGCTTATGTGCCAAGATGAGGTAAAAGCTTTGTTCTTTTTTCTATAATTTTTTTTTCTGCATGAATTTTTATTGTCCCGCTCAAACTTATATGGCCGAATTATATCAACTACGGCAGGTTGTACTATAGCAAGGGCTTGAAAGAAAGATGAGTCATAATATCCCACGTTTAAACCCTTTTCAACTTCATTTTAATCGTTAGTCATCCAAATTCTACCGTGACAAGGGGATGAGAAAAGTTTTATTTTTAATGCAATGCGAAAGATCTTCTTTATGATGCATTGTTACCATTATTTGCAAACTTTAAATGAGCCTACCCACCTTTGTAAATCTTGCCGAGGCGAAGGCAGCTTGTAAAATTACATATATAAGCAGGTAGTTATTATTTCACTCGCATTGACATTTTTAGTGCTCCATTCTTCGAAACACGAATAACGAAATGGTGAAATGAGCGTCGAGATAACTTTGACTTCAATGCAAAAAGTCAAAACCAGGGTGTTTATCATTATCATTTTACCATTTTCCCTGTGGGAATTGCAAGAAAGGGCAATCATACTTTGGTAACTACATTCTAAAATATCCATTCAAAAAGGAATAAGAACTGTAAAGAATATTCTTTGACTCGGCGGGACAAGCACCTTATAAAATAATACAGCACAGTTAAATCTCATTTACCTTTGTCAAGTGACATTTTAAAGGGAAATGTTTAATGAGTTTAAAGTCATGTCAGAAAGAACATTTATAAACATGTACATCCAACTACATGTACCGTTTACGTAATTTCTCGGAAGAAAGTCATTTTGCCTTGTCGGCATTAGTCATTTATTGTCAGGAAGAATTTTTACCATTCAACGTCATCCGTCGTATGAATAAAGTTGGGTGAAATAGTACCGTTGGCTAAACAAATCGTAATTTATATGTATCAAAATTCACGTTACAATTTCTCTGTAATTTTTTGGGCTGTTTTCTTGTAATTTGACAATTTAGAGAAGGTTGAGTCAATGTCCCATAGAATTGACTGACTGTTGTACTTTGTAATTTTATTCATTCAAAAACAAATAGTCAGTCTGCAGATCTGTAAATGTCATCCTTTTCTTGTATGTCTGTCATTCACAAATTGCATATGAGGGATTCAAAGAACACATCGCATCTCGCATCAAAAGTAGGTTAAAACGGCTATCTACCTCATTGAAAAATTTGAATTACACTTTATGCCTCTTTGAAAGGTAGCCGGTTTTGCTACGTCAAGTTTTGCCCTCTGTCAATGGGAAAATGAAGAAGGGTCGAAAGCGGCTTGCCATTACTCTTTTGTATCCAAATATGAACGCGTCATTAAGTCAACCATTTTTTTTAAAAAGGACAGGGAAAGAAAAATGTTATGTTTATTATTTCGCTTCATGATTATATGCATTGCATGGGGGATGATAGTAATTGAGGAAATGAAAGGATATTATACCTACGCTAGTCAAAAATCGAGTAAGTCAAGCTAACATCTCCACACTATTGAAATGACTGGCTTGAAATGAGAAATGATGTTGCGTACGATATTCGACCGAAAACATTGTCGCCTCGTTATTCCGTGATACGAAAAAAGTCTTTGATGCTGATTAACTGTCAAAAAATTCCTTTTATTTGGATGCACATGGGTGAATTTTTATTTATTTGTGCTTTTGAAGTTATTTTTTATTGGATGCAATAAGAGATGTGTCCTTCATAATTCTTTCAAAGGAAATAATTTATAATTATGAAAGCAGTGAAATTGAAATTTTCATAATTCTATTGATGCAATTTTGTAAAACGTAATTTATCTAGATAGAGCTAGATCCATGTAGTCAACTGCTATAAATCCCTGTAAATTTGTTTAATTCGGATTTAATGTGCGTTTTATGAACTTTGTCGAATTAGTGTGTTTTATGATGTGATACGCGTTAACTTGTTTTGTGAACCCTTTAGTCACGGAACAGGAAGACGGTCCATGGGAGTTTGGTTGTTATTATACCTGTTGATTCGACTCTGTCACAAAACGCGCATACTAAATGAACGCATAGAAGTTGAACATGCGGGATATATTTAAAAAACGCTAGATTATGGCTTTTGTGAGAAAACTGGCCAATTGAGACTAAACAACTTTTGCTTTGATTTTATTTTATTTTAGGAGAACAAAGAGTCAGACAGTGGCAGTAGCGAAAAGTTGGACGAGATGATTGTCCAGTTGTGGAATATAGTCAATGAGAAGAATGACATCCTGCGCAGACAAACTGAGTTGGAGTACTTACGGAGAAGCCACAGACTAGAGGTATGTAGTAATGCAATTTGAATTTGAAGGGCAAATAATTTGATTATTATGATTACACATTTGGTCGGACTCATAAGCTATGATTTTTTGTTTTATCCCTCTCATTTTACTTATTTCCAGGAAATGCAGTCAGAACTGGAGTTTCAACTTAGGATATTAATGGACACGCCTGAAGACCAGCGAGCAGCGGACCATGCCAGGACGGAACAATTGCTTCTGGATGAGTGAGTTATAATAATTGTCATTGTCATTTTAACCGGAAACTGAGTTGCATTTCAGTGAGCATTTTATTAATTTAATGAATGACCTATTTTGTAATATCCTCTCCAGATTACTGAAATTGGTGGATGAAAGAAACGAAGTCGTAGACTGGCTGGACTACCATAGACAGATGGACAGGGAGGAGGAAATGCACGTCAGTAAATCCATAAATGAGTTTAAGCACCAAAGCTCCCTCGGGATAGCAGAAATGGTTTCCCAACTAAAGCAAAAGGCGAAAAAGGACAAGAGCAAGAAGCAAGAGGATAAACTCAAAAAGGCTGCCAGCAAGTCTTCCAAAACTGTCAAAAATGATGACCAATCATCAGACTCAACCTCCACAAAATCGAAAAAGAAGGATGGAAAACCCTCCGTACTCGGAGTGTTCAGTACTTTAAAGAAGAAAACAATCAAGAAACACAAGTCTGCTAAAGACGAAGAGAAAGATGTTGATGAAAGCAGCAGCACTGTCAAATAGATACTTTCCTTCATTAAATGAGACTACGTTTCAAAACTGTAGCAAACATTCCACGAGAATATTTTGAAATATGAGAAATCACTAGTAGAGCTACATCACGTAGTAAAATCGTATCTCAATCTCATTAGTTAAGTCACTGAGTTCTCAGTAAAATAAAATAAATAGCAGAACACTTTTAACATTCCATTTACTATCGTTCGTTCGCAAAAGAGAAAAAAGGTAAATGTGATGGATGTACGAGTACCTCATTTTGAAAAGAAAATGCCTTTTGGTAAAAAAAAATTCACTGTGAAAATATATCTAGCTTTATTATTTTACATTTGTAGATGACGTGTCATAAAATTCTAGTTTAAGCGTATTCATACTCCTTACATTTTTTCTGTAGTTTTAAATCAAATTTAAATAGATTACTTTGTGATTTTCGGCCCGCTTGTGTATCCCATTCATGCAATATCAATTTCGTAGAATACTGTTCCTTTAGGTTTTACAGTTTGTAAGCAAAGCGAGATGATTACTTGATGAAAAAATTCTGTAATTCATTAATTTTTTGTATCATTCCTTGTAGAATGTTAACCATTTTAAGCGTTTTTTGACGTTACAACTTACAACATACCTAACCTTCTTTTGCCATCGCAAAGTCTGTGTGAGAGCAGCTTTTATAGGATAAATCAAGAGTCTTATTAAAGTGAGGGCAAAAATGGCGGATGTCAACTTCGATCAATGCTCCCTTTCATTAAGTTCTTACCAATTACATTACTTCCTAAATTACATGCATACATACAATTACATTACTTAAGCAAGCGGTGTGAAAACAAAGTGAAGTTTTATATTTATTTTTAAGTGTACAATATTACTTGAAATACTCTTTTCCTGTTTTGATGACATTTCTGGGTACGTTCTGCTGCTGTATTAAGCACGTTCTTAATTTACTTATATATTATCAAATGCTTATATGTACGTACTTACTTCTTACGTACTTACTTCATTCAAGCTGTGCACGCAGGCCATCAAAACTTACACACTTTAATTTGTGCCGAACATTACTAACAATATTACTTGATTGTATCTGATGGAGAATTAATTTAGTGTATAAAAATCAGATGAATTTTAAATAATAAATATTTCCTCGCTCTGGGATTTTAATTTGTTCATCCTTGTGTCCAGTTTATTCAATGCATTTCAGTCGAGCACCAACAATCATCGACGAAAGGAATATGTAAGGTTGTTTGTTGATTCATCTAAATTACAATTTTTACAGACTGAAAAATTTCATTTTGATTGGAGAAATTTAGATGGAACCAAACGAAAACCCGTAAAATATGACAGGAAATACAGTTTCTTAACAGTGCAAGCTTTCAAGCTGGTACTGGCTGAACATGTAGCTAAAATTGAATGAACTGCATAGCTAAAGCCGGATCCAACGTTTACCTGCACTTTCTTTTCTTCCGTCTCTTGTAAATTTATGGAAAAGTGATCTGGGGAATGCGGGCTTTCCAGACAAAAATGTATGATTCCAAATAACAAAATGCCACAGAAAATCAAGAAAGTGTCAATAAATTAACTTTTTATTTGTGAAGGACTCATATACGTAATAATAAATTAGCGCTTCACTTAAACCACTAAACAATTTCAGCTTTCAGCTTAACCGAGAAGGGTTAATATATAAATTAATATATTCTAAATTCTAAAATAATCTGTACAAAATCTGTCAGATTCTCTTTTTGTCGGCACGGATGTTGACGCTACAGAAATTAGTTATCTTTGGATAACGTCTTAACGTAAAATATAATAATCTAAATAAAGGTGGACAAGTGGTTATAGACTCATTATAATCACTGTATTATAAAGCAAAGCTATTTTTGTTTGAGGTTAGTTTTTAAGTAACTTTGCTCTTTCTTAAATAAGCATACCCTTGTGTCGGCGAACTTCAATATATAAAAGGAAAGATGATGCTGAGCCACATACTTATGGTCAAAATAATACCGCAACGACTTCGGCTATTAGCAACTGGCTGGCTACGCATCGGCGGCCCTACTGTACAACATGTACGCGCCGATGTGGTTTGCCAATTGCTAATAGCCGAAATCGTTGCTATATTCCGCCAACAATAAATACAATAACTACACTTTACCGGTTTATGAGATAGCACATTCCCATTTCCGTACGTCATGTTCCTAACTTTACTGTTGATTACGATACTTGGGTTGTCGTTTCTGTGTGACATTTGCAAATGTTTTTGCCATCGATGATGGATGTTTTGAAAACTTCTTCACGTATATGCCTCATCGGTCAAATGTAATTTTACATGAACGTTAAACGTGTCTCTGTTTACTGTTCTAAAAGGACATCCCTCTACTCGGCTGTAATAAACGGCAACGCAAGGTCAGGGAGGTTGATAACATAAGTAAAGTTAGGTATTTATTACAGCAACTCTTAAGATGAACTGAATGGTAAAGTACAGAGTAAAATGTATTTTTACACCAGATCCCAAACATGGGCATGGAACAAAACCTTCCGCACAATCTCATATAACCCCAGCACATCTCCCTTTTAAACCCAATTAATTATATAATAAATATTTAAATATATTTGACAATCAAATCATATTTCATTTAAGGTTTAAATCGAATAGTAGGCTTTAGCAGACGTCCATATCTTGACCGCGGGAGCCCATCTTCGGTACTGTCAGGAATGACTGGCACGCGTTCCTCCTCGGCTTCCAAAACTTCTTCAGGAAGCGTCGCAGGTTCTTTTCGAATCTCTTCTTCCGGTAGTGGGACATGATATCCCTTTGACAGATGGAAACTGTTTCGTCGAATTGCACCGTGAGGA
>JAQIWX010001243.1:0-11017 GCA_034696785.1 Lepidocyrtus cyaneus
CTCAGCTCAACAAGGGCTTTCGAATGACGTATCACACTATATCGAAATCCCAAGGGCCGCTATAAGTTAATTAAGCCAATTTGGGATATGAATTTACATGCTCATAAAGCTGAGGGTTATCCAGCTCCAACGCCTGCTCCTCAATATCCGTATGCAAAGTCCAGAAAACCTTTAGATCATCCGTCCCATCATTCTCGTACCGAGAAACAATCCCAAACTCCAACTTCCCTTTCCGGTTCACCCTACAAAACTCATCATCCTCGTAGAAATTCTTGATGCAGAAACGCTGCTGCTGTTTACTCAGATGCGGATGGGGCCACTTGCTTTGTACCTTATTCTGTGCCTCATTGTTATTGCGCTCTTTGGTGGATTCTGCAGAGGAGCGAACAGTTTTACGGGAAGTGGAAGGGACAGCGGTGGTGGGTTCAGTTTCATTACTTAGCATTGATCCCGTTGATAACGCCTTCTTAAATTTCGGTGCGCTCATCTTTGGCCAAGTTTAATGGATGCGTGAATAAGGTGCTTCGAATTTTATGCAAAGTGTACGAAATAATTTTTCCAATTGCGAATGAAATGGTTGACAAAACTTGTGAAATATAAATACTTTTTTTTATTACAATTAAGTTATGTGTGAGGTTATTACAAGCAAGTCACCTAAACGATGAGAATATAAATAAGATAAATTAGAACAGGAAAAGTACACGCGGCTACTTCTTCTTGAGGGACATGGCGCACGCAAAATCCTCATCAACATCGCAAGCCCTCAAATACGGATTGAAAAAGTGGTTAACCGGACACTTGAAGACGTAGGCCTTACCCCATTTGCAATAGTAAAACTGGTCGCACTTGAATGGATCGGGGTAGACTTCCGCTTCAGACAAATCCCTCAAATCTCGGGAGCTGGGGCAATGGTAGACCCTCTTATGGGCGCTGCTCTCCTCTTGCTTGTCAAAGTCAAACAGCTTGTCATCATCATCTTGGAGAAGCTCTCCATCGTCTGTGGTGAACAATGGGATGGGCTCCATGTGCATGGGCTGTCGTTTCACGTCATATGAGGTGAACGCTGGGAGGATGTTCAGGGGTTGGTTGTGATACGGGTAATGGTGCTCTTCGTCAGGTTGGGAGAGTTCTTTGTGTTTCATTTCGCTTTGTACGTGGAGGGACCAGGATGGGGAAACTATTGGCGGGGCGTCTGGCATGATGGGTTCCGAGATGAAGTTGTTCTTCTTCGGCTCGTCGTCATCTTCCAGTTCGTCCAAGGCTATCTCGATTTCCGTACCGTTGATGGACTTGACTCTGATGGCGTTCGTGGAAGCCTTCCCAAACTTCTTGGATTGGAGAGCACCGCCCCCGCTGCCGAATCGGTCCTTGTTGTAGTTGAACTGGCTGTTCTCCTTGTTGTTGAAGCTGTTGTAGGTCGTCACTTGGGGTCGTTTGCGGGAGGGTGGGTTTTTGCTGAGCTGCTTGCTACTCCCGTCATTATGGTTGGGGTTGAGGAGGAAGTTCAGGAAGCTGGTTTCAGTGTCTGGTTTGTCATTCATGTCGAGGCCGGATTGTCCGCGGAGGCCGATCACGTCTGTTGCAGTGGTCATGATTGCTTTGGGTGGGGCGATTTTTGCAATGTCGCCTGGGTTCTCGTTTGGATTACGGACCTGCTTCTCGATGAATCCGAAGGGGGGTGTCATCAAGTGAGCTGTTGGGTTGTGCTGCTGTTGGTAATGCTGTGGCTGGGGCTTCTGGATGGAGTTGGAGATTGAGTTCATTGAAGGGAAGGAAGAGCCCATTGAGGGCATGTGGTGTGAACTCAATGTTGTGGGGTATGAGCCAAAGGAAGGGGATGAGAATGGGGACACGTAGGGGTCAAAGAGGTAGCTCTGGTAGCTGTTGGGGAACATGTAGTTGTATGGATTGCTGTAGTAGCCGCCGTTATATCCGTATCCGGATGATGGGCCATAAGAGATAACCCGGTTTGGGTAGAGCGGGTGTTGATTTATGTTTCCACCAAACAGGGGGCTTGTGTACATGTTGCTGGTTGATAGATAGGGAAACGTTGGCCGATTCGGATTTGAGCCGGTGGGTAGTTGGTTCTGGCTCATGAAGGTGGACATCAAAGATGAGTAGTCAGGCTTTGAAGAGTAGTCGGGCTTTGAAGCGTAGTCGGGCTTTAAAGCGTAGTCGGGCTTTGAAGCGTAGTCAGGTTTGGCCGGGTTTCTTTTCAGCTCCTTTCCTGTGGTTAGTGAAGGTGGCCATGCTAAAGCAAAGATGGCGAGGAGCAGTGGGATTCGCAAATTCATTGCGGATGGACTCAAACGTCTGAGGGCCATACCAGAGGAATAACAAAAAACTGATGTACGCAAAAAAAACTTGTTGAGCAACACTTGAGCACTTGTTCACAGTAATCCTCACGGGACAGCTCTGTCTCGAAATATGATTTACGGATGGGACTCACTCCAGCCTTTAAATAGGATTTAGCTTTGGAGAGCCTTTCTCCTCCAGATTTATTTTTATCCCACACCTCCAACTTTCATTAGAAAATCTCGATGAAGTAGTGGCTATTATTATCCTTGGCGCACAGCCCACTTCTTTTCTTTTTTTCCAGGGGATTACAAATTACATAGCACTTGACAAACTGCCTATTTTTCTTACAAAAATGCGATTAAATCAATATATATTTTACGGTATTTATACTCACTTCATTCACACTTTTCATTCAAGCATTCTCATTTGGGACAGTTTCACTGAACTTTTCCAAAAAAGGGTACTTTTCCAAAAACATGAAGTTGGCCATTCAATTCTTTTTAATCCCATTCATAAAACTTGAGAATGTGAAAGAAAAAAGGCGACCTTCCTTAACACCTTCTTGAACAATAGCACGTGGCACGGGCGACAGAGTGTCTCGCATTATTATGTCATTTTCTTACCTGCCTAAAGCAGATATTTTATTATGCGAAAGAAAGGTCCATTCAGGAATTTTGTTCCTTCGGATAAGAAATGAAATCTGGAGCAGCCGGGGAGAGAGGGACTCAACTGGCTGTGTTATTGTTATTGTCTGGGCTGGAATGAGAGGAAAAATGGAAGAATGAAAGCGTTAAGAAGAATTTAAGGAAAGTGTATTTGGGAACATGAAATGGTACATGCTATATATGGGGCTCGTTTTATCTTGTAAGTTCATTTTGTCACATATTTCATTGTTGTAAAAGTGCGTGTTGAGGGAAGAATAAGCCAAGTCGCCGTCAAATAAAAGTCCATTATGCTTGGTCTGCTGGATAAACGCTCATAAATGTTATGACAGTATTTGAAGTTAATTACTATACGGTAATCGCCATCAACATTATGACCATAGTCAGGGCTAATCCGTGAGCTGTTGATGAGGACATTAAAGGAATTAGGACAGGCAAAGGGGCAGGGTTATCTCTAGAGCTGCAGATATTACATCATGTGATGATAATTAAGGTGTTGTAAAAGTATTAAATTCATTTATATGACAGAGCAAACCAAACCCAATGACAACAGAATAAAAAGATATGAAAAATTGAGGTGAGAAAAATCAGGCTAAATGTTTGGTAGATTGGATGGGATGCTGGAACAGTTATACTGTTATGAATGACACGGAATTATGGAGGGAAGTGTACCATATTTACTTTATTTTCATTCACAAATCAATTCACACTTAAGTATAAAGGAAAACATATACGGCAAGGGTATAATAAATATTTGGACAAGTTTGTAACGATAATAATACTTAACCCATGAAACACGATTTAGCACTGCTTGGATAGTACGAACGAGATATTCACATACAAAAAATAAAGTTAATCGCATTTTTGTTCCTCTTTCTGACGCTCCTCCTTTATACTCTCGATTGAGGAAGATCTAATTAGATTGGAAAACAAAAGGAATGGAATAACAGCGAAATAGCATAACTTTTAAAGATTCCATTTCACACCACGACCAGCTACAACAGTACTCGAATTAGAATCACCACACCCGTTCTGACGTTCTCTATAGTAGTTGGTTGAGGAGACTCAAGACTCATCTACTTGTAATGCTTCCTTGTTATGCCCAACTACGTTGTGAGCAATCAAGTCCTTCATGGGCATTTCAACAAAGACTTCGAGCATATGTGGCCACATCAAGACAACCTTTTTCTGGATTGGGCAGTAAACGGAAATCTGGAGAGAAAAGGAAAGGATTTATAGTTAGGACAGTCAAACAGTCGGAATGAACCCTTCCCTTCGTGTTGGCTAAAGATGGAGATTAAGGTTTTAGGATTTCTAATAAAAAAGTACCTGGCCCAAAGAGAATCGATGAACTGACACAACAGTCCCAAAACTAAACTGCTTGCAGTGCTTATACTTGGCAGCGTCTTCTCGCTTGATTACAATCTTTCCCTCGTGCAGCATATTAAAGGTGGGATGATTGTCAATTTCAACGAGATTGCATTTGAGAACCCTATCCGTCACCGCACTCCCGTCAGAGCGGATCTTAAGCCATTCCACAACGACTGAATCTGCGAAATAAAATATTGTGCAATTTATTTGTATTACTTCATCTCATTTTCCTTGTTTCTCTTGTAATAATAATAATAGAAGTTTTTTTTTTCATTTCAGCACATACCATCCGTGGGCTTCTCAGACACCACTCCGTAGTCCCACAACCCATCCATCGGAGTCCCTTTCTTCGCTACCACATACAAATGGCTGTGAATTAATCCAAGACAAAGTTTATGCTCTTGGCTCAAGTCGGGCTCTAGCTGACTCCCGTAATATAAACCGGTGTCTCCCTCAGGACAGAAGTAACTCCTTCTAGCTGTATTCGGTGGCTCCCAAATCACTTTGTACATGTGGCGAACAAAATGTTTACAGACAATAATATCATCTCCTTTGGAACCTGCCTTCTACGTACAGAAAAAGGGAAAATTGCTTGGAATTAGAAAGAATAAAATAAGATTGCACTACAGTCATAAATCTTGCTTCAATTTCATTCTACTTTCATCTTGCCTCATCATCACCCTCACACTGCTTTCTCTTTCCAGCAGCACTAGCCGCATTATCCTCTGAATCCTTTCCTAAAGCTTTGAGAGCGGCTCTCGGTGGGGGTGGTGGTGAAAATGCTACAGCATTTAAGTCAAATGGGGGACGTTCAGCATCCTTATGGGTTAACAAGCCAGTGTACATCTCAGTTGCCCAAGTCTTTTCTGACACTATCAAGCCGCTTGTGACGCTAGAGCTGCAGACGCAAAGTCCCATTTTATCAAAGTACAAAACCGGATGAACATACAGTGGGCGAACAAACTTCAGGTCCTGTTCACAAATAAAAGGCGGTGGCACTTTTACTCTGTAACTTTCATTACTGCTGCCGTTAGCGTTTGCCCGAGGCATCCTACTTGGCTTCTCTGCTGAACAGGCTTTAATTAAATACGCTGGCAGTCTTCCAGTCCAGCGAACTTTTATGCTTACAACCTGTACACAAAAAAAAACAGACAAAGGAAACAGATAAGACTTGACGAATTGCATTTTCTCCAATTTCTTGGAAAACGCAATAACACGAGAGACAATCTGTTGATTGTACGCAATTTCCTTTTCTCCCATAAATTACGTACCGAGACAGATTCCACAGTGCCAGTAACAGACTCCGATCTGGTTTTCTTCCGCTCTGTAATTGACAGCGAACTGCCAGCCGGATAAGCTGTTGGAGAACCAGGCACAATCGCTGTCGATCCTTTCCCTAAGTCGTTATTGTTGTTGGAAGCTTCGTGGCAATTTTCTTTGTCCTCCCTCTCTCTCTTACGAAATTCCTGCTGTATCACCGACCTATTTAACTTCTTCACTATTCCTTTGTAAGGATGGCCGCCGGCTGATGGCAGGAATGGATAGGTAGCGTACTTAGATGTGGAACGTTTGGATTTGGATTTGGACGGGGTTTTGCGCGGCTGGTCTGATTGAAGGGAGTCGTAAAATTCGAAAGTGAAAGTATCTTGATTGTTAACGAGTTCTTCCAATTTATACGTAACGGACCGACGGACTTCGATAATTAGTCCGATCCATCCTTTATATTCAACGTTGACTCCGTGGAAGAATGGCTAAACATAAATATGCACCGATTATCATTCAAATTCAATAGCCCAATGCTAAACGGTAAAAAAATAATGCAAATACTTAAATAAACTCCTACAGTGACTGGTCGAATATCAGCTAACCCCACATCGGGAACCACACGAACGCTTTTAGTTTTTGAATTGATGCCGACGTTGTTCACATCGGCGCAGTTCCAGACCTTGACAGTAGCCAACGGAATAACATCAGTGACCTTGCCACGAAGACCACCCCTGAATACTCTCTGGCCAACAGTGAACTTCCGGTCGATAACCTGAATAAATCATTATTGCAAAAACTTAGCGCTTCATAATACGGTTAGTTGAGAAGATGCTCATTGCAATCAACATGCAAATGATTGTCAAAGGCGGATACAAAGCTCACCCTCACCCGGAATACCCCATCGTCAAACCACTCCAATTTCTTCGTGCCGCTCCCATCATCCCACACAATTTGATGCCTGTCTCGCCCCACTCGTATCTTATCATCACCTCCATCCTTATCGACCTTATCATCCCCGTCACCACTGAACAAAGGGGAGGGCTTAGTCACCATAACTGGAGACGGAAATCCACGGGCCCCAGCATGTTCCTTTGGATGCTGAGCTTTGACTTTTACCATCACCGGAGGTGGAGTATCAGGGATGACAGATAGCTTCTGTGAAACTGTTGGAGTCATTGGGATGACAGTTCGCTCCTGCGACGAAGCTATTGGAGTCATCGGGATGACAGTTCGTTCCGGTGAAGCCGGTGGGGTCATTGGGATCACAGTCCGTTCCGGTGAAGCCGGTGGCGTCGGATAGTCCACCTCCACATTAGCGTCCTCCTTACCATCACCATCACGTTGCTCTTCTGTCGACCTCTCCCCCTGCGTTTGGGACAAGTCTTCGACGTACGCATGGAGGATCTGGACGCGACCTAGTCGTAGCTTGTCGCTGTTGGGGTAGCGGGTGCAGACTCGGTCACCGTGAAAAAATGGCATATTTTCTGAGATTCTGGACAGTCACGGTATACTTAACTTAAATATTTAACGTTGACTATATTTAATTATTATTGCTGGAAATTTTAAATACTTTTGGAGAAGATAAAAGTTTTCTTCCTTCACTACGACTTCCCGATTGGCAATGACTGCGAAAACAAAGAAAATTGTCAACCGCATTTACTTCTAGTAAAACAGTAAACGTCAACAAACAACAAGCTCCACAGAAAGGAACTACGTCAACATCAACTGTCTAATCTCCCGCCACAATCTCAACAACTGCGGTGCTCTATGGTTATTTATGAATGAATATCAATGTTCGCGATGTTGAAGGAAGGAAGCTTACTTTTTGCATGTTCAGATTGAACTGATATGCAATACTTTTAGATAATTTACGTCACGTCTCAACTTACCCCATGGTGGAAAGGTTACCTCTTCTCAAGAGAAAGTGACCACCACACCGGAAGAGAAAGTTTCCGCCAGGGTGAATGAATATTGTTTCCGTTCCAGACTCCAAAGTCAAGAAAGTGGAGGTTTCCGTCACCTCCTCTTCCACGACCGGACAACGCACCAACCAGACAGACTTTCTAAAAGTTATCCAGCCCAGCGCCAATTTTTCGATTGCTGCTAAAGAACAAGCCATGCCGGAAGGAAACAAAAAGAAAGTTTCCGACTCAGGAGTACTGAGTCAGTACCTGAAAACAACAAAGGCTATCTTAACAAGACATCGTTTCTTAGATTTGCTTTGCATGCTTGATCTCATCCGATTCTACTAACTTTCCTAAATACGATATTTACCTCTGAACGTTTGATAATTAACGTTTCGTCCTGTGAAACCCTATCCATATTTCCATAAATTCCCATTTTAACTTTTATTACCACAACCCATATAGAACAGAATTTTACGCAAATGGCTTGTCCATTTTGACCAAAAAGCTAATAAATTTCTTTTCATCCAGGGCATGAAGAAAAATGAAATCCCTTTGGCCCCCTTTTTTGCTCATTATCTCATGTTTTGACATAATAATAATGCTTTGTCATTAAATTACTTTTTTTTCCTGGCAAGGTGCTCCTGTTGAAACATACTTAACACTGTTGAAAGAAATGTGTCTCTTTTGTCTGTAGTGTAACATGAGGCTAAAACTATAAGGTATATATGTATATAGCCATATATATTCCTCCCTCCACTCCACACCGACCCCAACAGAAAAAAAAACTTCCAAAGCCATTCCCGATTCTGACACCTTTTTTCCTGGCCCTTTCCACAAAAATGTGTAGAAAATAGAGAGGAATCTCCTTAAATGACAGTTTCGTTTTGAAAACTCATTTTTCTTCGGAAATGTAAATGTTCCAAGGAGAAAAAAATCCACAAAACATAAAATGTACATATTTTACTGCTTAACTTGTTCCAACCTTTCCATTCTTTTCTTACTCCTTCATTGCCAGCAAAAGTCATCAATGAGTGGAAAATACATTTATCCTCAAAAACAGGATTGATATTGATATGCCCATTCCCCCCTTCCCCGTTTAAATACTTGTCTTTTAAGAACCCTTTTCCCATACACCCGTGTCGCTTTTCTTCACACATTTCATGGAATGTAAAACCCGACAAGTTTACATTTATTTCTTCCATGTTTTTCTCCCACTGACACGAGAAATGAGAAAAATGTCAAACTTTGCAAAAAAAAAAGTCCAAAGAAAGGAATCCACAACAAAAAAAATTGTCTAGTCATTCATTGTTATATAAATATCCCTAGAAAAAAGGACAAACAACTCATGTCCTTTCCTCCCGGACAGTAATAAAGTGAGTCAAACCAAAACTTAATGATAAAAAATAAAAATGAATAAATTAAAGTATACAGACCGTGTACAAGCTCAACAGGGAAGGAGGAGGAAGTCGGGAGGAAACAATATAAATGTTCAACTCTCTCCACTCAAGTTTTTTTTTCCGACATGAGGCATCTCACGCTGAGACTTTCTTTTCCCATCCCACTAACAAATTATTATTATGCAACAGTTTCGAATGTAAAATAAGCAGTATTTTTAGATACTTTCGCCTAAAGCATAAAAATACCAAAAAAATTGTTTCCCATTTAAAAAAACTGAAGCAATTGTCTGTATTCTCTATAAACCCAATCCCATCCCCATTCAATCCGAAAAAGTGTATAAAATTATTATTACTTTCTTCTTATACACGTAGAAGTGAAGAGAGTAGCCGTGATCACTTATCTCTCTCCCGAAGCATGCCTCTCTCCCACTCTCGAAACATATTTTCTTCGCTTTTCACTAGTTTCTCAAGTGGATGATGATAAGCTCATCAGCATGATCAACCAACAACAGGATCTCCTCATCCCTAAAAACATATTTATCCCAAATATACTTATAAGCTAACTCCATTTCATTTTTGGAGTTTTCTCCTCCAACTAATAAAAAAGCAAATACATTTCTAGATGCACTCATATCAGCCTGTGCAAACGCTACAGTCAATCATATCAACACAAGAAAAAAAATCCAGAAAATCTCAGACAATTTATCAGGGAGCACACGACTCACCACCACCACCGCTGTTATTACGAACCCTCCAAAAATGTTCTCTACCTTTTGTGCATATAGAGCATGAGCATATTGTTATTCCTCCAAAAAAAAATCTCATCGCTCTTATCAGTCCCTTATTATCATCCTCAAGTACTTTTCCTCCATCCATATATATCGAGCTGTTGCCGTCATCCTACACGCCAATTTCCATCCAGCAATAATAAGAAGCGCATTATTATTATCTTTTTCAACAGAAAAAACATAGATTCCCGTATACCTACTTATTTACCCATATATTTCCTATTGTTGCCCGATGGAAAAAAGGAACAATACAAATGATATGTGTTGTACATCTGCATTAAGAGAATCCAACCTACATGTTTAACAACTAAATTATTTGTGTGGCCATACAAAATGCAAAAGGAAGATGAGGAGAAGAGGTAAAAATCCCTGACGAGAGAGAAAAGGGAGGCACACGGCACACGCACTGACAAAAGCTTGGCCCACGTTATTATTGACAAAAACCTGACAATAATGTGTAGTAAATATGTATAACAAGACAGCACAAAATTATTGTAGATTTCGTTTTTGCTGAGTGAATGAACGGCTTGAACTAGCTTGGTTGGATATGTTTGGATGATGATGCTGAGAGATGAGAATGAACCCATGTCCTTTATTTTCAAGAATCTGAAGTGACTGCAGTCGTCAGTCAAACGTCTGCATAAAGTTCCAACCAAAACCAAAAGAAAAATCCGAACGTGTTGTAGCAAACACACGCACCACCATCATCAGTCTCAACAGTGAGCATCTTTTTTCCAAAGAAATATGAAAAAAATAAAAGGATATATACCTAAGTAGGGATGAATATGAATATTTTTTTTTCTCCCTCCACCATAACAATTGCTCCACTCAGGATGAACACAAGTAAAGAAGAAGATGTAGAAAGGCAACAACGGCAAAAGAGATGTAATAGATAGTGAGCAATTTTCTATCTCTCCGGTCCACTTTTACTTTTACATATTTTTTCCTAATATATACTTTTACAAAATGTAAATAAAATATGGTAAATATAACGTAAGTAATGGTAAGTGGTGGTATAGTTCAATGAGTGGAAGGAAATATCAGCATGCGTAATATTTTTTTTGTGATTTGGCTGGGGTAAGAAGGAGAAGAAGGAGCAGGTACTTGAATGGCATAATAACTTCTTTCTGCTTGAACGCTTTCAACAAGAGAGGAAAAAAGGACTAAAGAAGAGGAGCTCACAATTTCTCAAGTAAATAAACAGCCAAAAACACTATTAATATATCTTGCAGCGTAGAAGACGGTTATAACATAAAATAGTTAATTTTAGTCGCATTGAAGTCAGCGCATAATTAGCTTTCGAATGACACCCCATTTAATATGGGTTA
>JAQIWX010001244.1:0-11009 GCA_034696785.1 Lepidocyrtus cyaneus
CCAACAGATATGAAAATCCGCGGAGGCACCTGCAATGATATGTACATACAGAGATATGATGATGAGAGCACTTTTTGGCAGTGACAGGTTTTTTTTTTAAATTCACCATGACTAATTTGACATCCTCAAGAAGGATGGTGACTATAATCTATCTTTTATAACTGCAGTCTTCTTGAATTCATAATTAGGGACATGCAATCTATTTACATTAATTAAAAGTACATACTACACAACATGTTTTTGATTAATTGATTGATTATGGTTAGGATGAGGCGAGCCGATATCTCTTACCTGTGCTGCTACTTATCTGCCGCACGCAGATTCCAAGTAAGAAGATGAAGTATGCCTTTTTAGATAATGTTGATACTTTTTAGCATCCTCATTCCTCGAAAACAAAATACATAATACATAACATAATAGCCAGGCCGACCGGCGCTGCTCATACTTGTGCAGTGCTGTAAGATGATTTAGCAGCACAGGTATGATTGATTAGGTTTCGATTTCAAGCAAGGTAAAGATAGGAAAGGAATTATAAAATGAGATAGGTAGCTGTAGTTATGTAAGTTACTAAGTTTAGGTACGCTTTTGTTTTTTAAGAAGTACCTATGCAAGCATGATATTGTTTATTGCGTGGTATCTTTAGTTAAATGATCTCATAAAATTCGATAGTTACATTTTGGTTAATGACCGTCTGTTGCATAGTTTGTTAATACGCGGTTCTTTCAATGTGTGAATTTTTCAGGTACGGCCGAGGAGGTTGAAGAAGCTATCAAAATGATTCGGGAGCGGTTCCCAATCAAACGTTATTCAAGCTTGACAATGGAGCAAACCAACTCTCAAGAAATGGCACTGCCGCCGATGACTCAGTATCCGCTTATTGCAAACAACCGGGTAAGTATCGGATGAAATGTGTTGGTTGGGTCGTTGCATTTTTATTCTTGTTATATTGCATGAGTTGGGATGGGATATGGATAGAGAAAAGTAGTTAATGTATATTTCATAATTTAATTCTTGATTTGTTTTATTCTTACAGATCAACTTGATAGAAGGGGTCATCAATGATGTGACTGTCAGTTGCGTTGTTGACCTGGAGCACATCTTTCTCCAGCAGCCTACGCATCCCTCATTTCCGGCTTTGACTCGCTTGCACGAATCTATGAACGCCTTGTACCAGACGCCCAACGTAGCGCCCCTGCTGACCCGACCATTCAGCTGTAAGTCATGATGAATTCAATTACGAAATTAATTAATTAATGTGATCATGACAGTGCCATGATTACCTACTTTTCTACTTTTACCGATTTCTGATGAGTAATTTTGTATGTATCGTGAAAAAGCCGGTGTCCTGTGCGTAACCAAGATTGGAGAGTCTGACTGGGTGCGAGCGGAGGTGAGGATTATACATAAGGAAAAGGATCTAGCCACAGCAAGACTTGTAGACGTTGGTGGGTATGTACAAGTGCCTATTGATGAGTTGCGCCAAATCCGTGTGGAGTACGTCCACTTCCCCTTTCAAGCCACTGAGTGTCGTCTAGCTAACATTGCACCTGTGAATGAGAAAGAAGGCTGGAGTGAAGAGGCGATCAACTTCTTCAGAATCATTTGTCAAGGTCAAGTGCTTCAAGCTCATGTCGTCGGATACTGTATTCGGGATAAGCAGGAGACTACCTTGATTAATCTCTACAAGCCAAATGGTTACGCGGTAAGATTAATTGAAAACTGAAATTGTAAATTTTCATCATCCAGTAATTTACAACTGACCATGTTTATTGAATTTGATTACAAAACTCTTGTTGTTTTTTCCTCTCTAGAATCACCTTCTCATCAATGAGCAGATGGTAACCCACAACTATGCAAGGTGGATTGATGAACTGAGCGATCAACAGTATTTCTATACTGACGGTACGTCCGCCTACTCCGGCGAAATTAATCAGCAAAGTCAAAACGAGGAATGGGTCAACCTCTCCTCTGACCAGTGTACATTAATTCCGACTGAAGACAGTGTCATTACTGATGACACTCTGCAAGCAACAACTGACGCTACCGAGACTGGCAAAGCTAAAGCTGAGCAAGAACCAGCAGAAGACACCCCCAAAATTCTTAGTTGGGCCGAGGAGATGAGTCGCCATGATGAGGAGGAATATGGCAACCCTCAAGACTTAACGGAGACTGGGGAGGATGAAAATGCTCGGAGAAAAAACAGATCGAACTAAACCCTATTTTCATCCCTCCTTCAACGACTCATCGATCGCAAATCAACTTACTACCTACATATACCCGGGGTGTCGGCAGCAACACATTTTTTTAGGAAGGCGCATAGCATTGGAACGATATATCTATTATATATTATAGTAGCTACATAGTAAATATTTACATATATTATTCAATGCGAGATATGTATATATACAAAAACGCATGCAAAAGTTTTGCTCAGTTATTAATTCAGCCTAGAAATTTAGTTCCATTTTTCTTACTTTCTAGTTACTACATAAAAGTTACAATTATGTATAGGTATTTTATTATTACTATTATTTAAACAAAAAAGTATAGTATATATTATTAGGTTTGTCATTTTTTCAGTTGTTCAAGTCCAAACTTTTGTTGTTTTGATCTTATATCCTTAATTATTATTATAATAATAATGTTTCTTCATTTTGTATGAATTACGAATTTAACTTACGTCATATTTAGTAGAGCAGCAGCAGCACTTGTCTTTGGTTGTCTGGAAGGAAGGAGAGTGATAATTATGATGAGGTTTACATATTTACTACTATTACCTACTACTACAACTATGTATTCGTTTGAATTTTCTCTCTTATATTTCAAAGCTACCTAAATTACAGTGATAATTTGATGCATTTAATTGAAAATCCCTCATTTATTTCCCTAATGCTCGCCTAATGTTTCTTATATGTATTCCAAAAAGTTCAAATTTTTGAAAAAAAAATAATCTATAATTCTTTTTATGTTTGTTTAATGAAGAAGGAAACCTACGAAATGTTGAACCTGGTGAAAAATAGTTATCTGTTACTATTATAAATCCATGTCAAGCATGAGTATGTTTGTAAAAGTGATCATTATTCTATGAATGTTATATATTAATATCATTATGAAAAAATCGTTGGTGAATGCTATTATTTAACATTACACATATTATTATATCACTATAAAAAATATAAATGTCATTATTATATCAATATTATCATTATTGTTATCCAATTATTATATGAAAAATTATGTCTTTTACCGGTTTTGTATTGTGACCGGTACAATTTTAAAGAAAAATTAATAAAAGCTCATTAAAAAAACATAAAAAATTATACTCCAGAGACCACATTTAGTTATTTTTTTTTATATATTTCCATAAATATATTTTATATAGCTTTTATTATTAGGTATTCATCAATTTCCATATTTTTTGTAGCGCTTTTCTTTCAAGACTCTCATTTACATAACACATCATCACTTTAGTTTCACGAGTGAATATTGTTGTTGGTAAGATTAATTCAGTTAGGTATAATCATAGGTATAACATGATTGACTAAAATTATTAAAAAATAGTTCATACTTAAAAATTAAAAACAACAACGGTTGAGGCCTTGACATTTTATGGTATTTAGGTAGTTATTGAAAGTTTGTGCCCGGAAAAGAAAGATACTTTTATTTTAAATTAATTGTTGATTACCTAGTTCTTAAGTGGTTTGACTACAAACCAAGTAAACTAGCTCCCTAATTACAATGATACGATTAGTATGTATACTGACAATGTGACAGATAGTATTTATATGTAGTATGAGGAACCAGTCCACTGTTTGAATTACATAATGTCAGGATAGACTCACAACACCTTTTTGTTCTTTTAATTGGAAAACAAAAACGTTCCAGGTACTTAAACGCGCACCGCTCTCCCTCTGCAAGTTTAGAACCTGTTGCTCTCTGTAAAACTTATTTGATAGTAGTATAATTATTTTTTTTTTGCTTTTAACTGTTAAGTCTTCTTGTCTAAAAATATCTTATCTTGATTGATTTAGCATGACACAGTGATTGTTCAACAAGCAAAATATAACTAGTTATTTATTATTTATTTTGTTTAAACATTACCACAACTCTTATTGCGACAGCAATTCAAGACAATTATTACATAATAATTTCAGTTTGCTGGAACGGAGTATTAAAAATCTTGGATTTTCGAGAGACAAAAACAAAAGTAAAGTATACTTTGTGTAGTGTAAACTTAGAAACGCTTATCTTCATTACATAATCGCCATATTCATTAATTATTGGATTAATAATACATTCACCATGTTATCTGTCGTTTCGTGATTTAACACAAACTCTGAAGAAACAATATATCACATTTATATATGAAGAAACCCCGTCTGTTCATAACATGAACATAACATGATTCAGTTGTAGCCATCTAAACGAAAATATGTATTTAATCATTTTTATATATATATTTTTTTTTGTTAATTTGTCTCTAGTTTTAAAATCTAGTTGGTTTTTGTACACAGGTTTAGTGTTTCGATTGTCTGATATTTTGGAATTAAAAGAGGAGAAATTCGGATTAGGTAGTGTAGGTTGTATAGACCCTATCTATTTTTATATATAACAGTTTATCATCATCATCTTCAATGTGGAGAGTATATTAAGTAACTCTAGAAAAAAAATAATATTGCCTTAATTACTATTGCTAGAGTACAGATATTTAACGGACATGATCATCGTCAACATTATTGTCTTACATAACATACACTGGAATTGAACGAAAGTATACAAGATTTTAACTTTAATGGAATCATAATCTGAAGATTTGGTATACCTGTTTTTTCCCTACGTTAAATAATAATTACATTCACAAGCACAATTAATTCCAAGAATATATATCTACCTATTTGTTTGGTTTTTTGGTACTCTACTGATTTTGTGAGCTATACTGGGGTTGGGGGTTGGACTATGAGAATATAATAAAAACATGCGTTGCGGGTGGTGAATACCGATCTCATTAAAAATATTGACAATGCCCCAAAGTGACTGTGTGGCTAAGCACAAATACAATACAATACACAATGGTCATTTCTGTGGTAAATTGTAGTTAAAAATGGAATTGTTGTGACAATCAAATGAACTTATACAACAGCTAGAACTTAATCAAAATATCTGGAAAGTAGATCGTAAAAGATTGAAGCTATGGCCCATTCTAACTCCATACATCGGCTGAGTAACGTTTCTGAGCTTCCATGCGCTTGACGTAGGCGGAGGCATCGGCGTCCGGCATACCACCTTCCTCGCGCACGATCTTTTCTATGGTGTCGTGAACATCCCGGGCCATATTCTTTGCATCACTGAAATCAAATAAGAAGGAACAAATTAGAATCAAAAGAGTCCATTGTTGTGCTTAACTGTATTAAAGTCGCAGATGCTACGACGAAATCCATCACTTACCCACACACGTAGAGATGTGCATTTTCTTGTCCAATAAGTTTCCAGAGTTCTTTAGCATGCTCCTTAAGCATATGTTGTACATAAACCTTCTTATCCGTATCTCTAGAATATGCGACGTGAATCTAAAAAGCAGGAAAATTTAAGATTATAAAGTGAATTTAAGGACTATTTAGAATAAGAACAATTTAGCAAATATTTGAAGCCAATTAATTAAATGATGTTGACTCACGGTTAATATTCCCTTGTTAACGTATTCGTTAATTTCCTCCTCATAAATAAAATCCTCAGCCTTCTTCCTACATCCAAAGTAGAGAATAGATTCTCCGACGGGCTTGCCCTCATCCTTCAAATATGCCCTTTCTTGAATGAAACCACGGAATGGGGCTAGACCAGTTCCGGGACCAATCATGATGATCGGAGTTTGTGGTCTTGTTGGTAGTCTAGGGTAAGGAAAATTAAACAATTAGTAAATGAAGTGGATAAGTAACGATATCATAAATATACTGAGCAAGTATTTATTTTTATTTAAGTTTTTCTTACCTGAATTGGGATTTGCGAACGAAAACAGGAACCACGGGGTTCTTATCTTCACCTTCTACTAACGGTCTTGGAATGATATCGGAAAGATAGTTTGTGGCAACCCCCTTGCTCTCCCGTCCCGTTGGAGTTGTGTATTTAACCAATGCAGCAGTGATATGAATACTATTAGGATAAACCTGCAACATATAAATGCATGTTTTAAGTTAACTCTCGATCTTTCCATTAATTGATTATCTAATGTACACTATTGTGCATAATTAATTATAAAATGGATTTACCTTGGGCGAGGAAGAAATGGAGTAGTACCTAGATTGAAGCCTAGGTAAAAGCTCACACAAATGGTCCGCAGCAGGTTTACATGATTTCAGGTCATCCAATACGTGAACAATATTACGACAGTCGTTAATGACCCACTTGTTATACTTTTCCTTCCCTTCAGGGGAGCTTCCACCAAGAAGCTTGAGAAGCTCCTTCTCCTTCTCGTCAGTAGTGTACTCGGCCAGCTCCTTGAAAATGTGAGTTCTGGGCAAGGAGGAGATGTCAATGTAGTAGGAGAGAGCAGTGCGGTAGGAGCAAGGACAAGGGAACGGATGCTTCTTACTTGAATCCTCTGTTTACATTAAAAAAATCATTTCGTAAATATAAAATGTTATTATGTAAACATTCCCATTTCAAATTAATTTCATAAAAAGGTTTACGGTCTAACCATCGACATTGACGAGAGAGAAAACAGTGTCCAAATCCACGCCAAGGAGTTCACCCAGCTTGTTCACAAGCGCAGTATCGTTTTTGGGATAGACAGCAATATGATCTCCAGAGTCGTAGCGCATCTTTGAGTTGGTAATGTCCATCTCAACATGCATGCAGGAGCGATCCCCACCCTTGTGCAGTTCTCTCTTCAGTGTCATTTGACTCATGAAAGGATTCTTGGGATCAAAGGGCGGTCTCTGAGTCTTGTATGAATGGAGTCGAGCAACCTCGCCGCTGTAAACCTTCTCGGGAGCTAGGCTCTCATCGTGAGTGACTAAACGGTACTGTCTGATGGAGACATCTTCACCTGACGCTTCCACGCCGAACTTTTCACAGACTGCTGGCCAAAACTTGTCCTTCCAGGTGATGAAATCTTCTTCAATGTTGGAGTCATCGTCCCCACTTCCCATTTCAAAGACCCGAGTCCCTCCCAGCTCCTCCAGACGAGCGTCAACGTATTTCCCCATGGCGTTGAAATGTTCATAGGTCTTGTTTCCAAGTGCAAATACCTAAAAAAAAGAGTATGATTAAATGATAACAGTAATTATGCAATTCCCTTCACTTCACATGACCATTGTATAATAATGTGATAATAATTTACAGCATAGCTCAATCCAGTGAGTTCGCAATCCCCTTGCTGAAGCCATTCATAAAATTCTTGAGCATTATCGGTCGGATCCCCTTCACCATACGTGGCCATACAGAAAATTGCCAGGGAGTTTTCAATGTCTCCAAGTTGAGTCAACTCTTCCATGCTACATTCCTCTGGATCTGCGATCATCCCTTTCATCCCGTATCTCTGGCCCTCCTTGGCCAACCGCCCGGCGAACTCTTCGGCAGTCCCTGTTTGACTTCCATAAAAGACGACGATGTTACGTCCGGAAGCTTTCATCTTATTGATGAAGCTGTTATCAGACTGACGACTGGTCGCGGCAGTAGGTCTAGAAAAAAAATCAAACACATTCCCATAAACTAAAATCGCATTTTTTTTTTGCAAAATAGTAATTGAGTGATGAATTGTATTGTATTGTAGTTAGGGTAGAAACAGATAACATAAATTGAGTGATGAAAGTCATAATTGTAACACGGGCAATGGGTAACATTTTTTCGCACACTGTTTGCTTGATAACGAAACCATTTTCATGCAAAAAAAAATCAATAGTTAGGCAACCTAAACTACTTCACTCATTTGCATACCTACCTACCATCCATCCATGTGCCTTATGCAGGTTGACACGATCTGCAATCTACTTCTAAAACTATCTCACCTCATCTCTGACTCTTCTGCTTGCTGATGCTCCAAACCTTTTATCAATTTTCATCATCACCATTATTATCATTACACAGCACATAATTATTTATCGTAAGTGATAATGCAAATAATTTTCAAGGGAATTGGGTAATAGCTCCCTCTCATCTCAGTCCATCCATCCATCCCGAAACTATTCTATTCATACATAAAATGAATTGTTGACAAAAAATATTGCTGTTGTTGCTGGAACAGGCACGGAGAGTGCAAAAAAAACAGCAAAAAAGGTTGATAATACTTTGGCAACCTTGAGCAAGATGCAATACATAAGTAGTGTACATAGCTGTCCATTTGAATGAAGAACAAGCAACCCAATCATTACATATTATTACTATATTCATCCCCATATATGTGATATGTACGTTCCAACATTTTTTTAGCCAAGTTCGAGTTACACATCATCTTTAGAAGCAATTAAGCGACATATTCTGCCACGTCACTGAAAATCATCATTCATACCTAAAAAAACATGTCCAGTATAGTCCAGCGTGCTTTCGCGTAAAAATATGCTGGACGCGAACAATAATATGTGCCAAGTTTCATCTGCACTCTATCAACTCAACTCAACTTGGTATGGTAAAATCTCACCATTTTTTTTACAAAAAAAAATCGTTCAATAGGCTGCCTCTTTGCCTGACATTGAATAATCTCTCCAACGAACTCTGAATTTCACGTGAGAGATATGAAGTGAGTTAAATATATTATGGCTAGGCTAATTGCATTACAAGCATAAAACCATTAAAGAGAAACCTCTTCAACAAAGTCCATTCACACATGATTCTCATTAGTCATCCTCCCAGTCACATGCGCCTACGGATTACTTTCAGTTCAGATGATAAGGATGATAAGTTTTAAAAAAAAGCAGGGAAAAAGGCCTCAGAACAAGAGTTACATAACACATTTCCCCTTCTTTAGAAAGGAATGCAGTTCATTGCGTATTGGAGTGCAGTGGTTTCTTCTATCTAGAACTATCTGTAATTGCTCCATATTTCCATAGCTCAAAAATCCCATTTTGACTATTTCGTTTCGTCAGACAGGAAAATCATACACTGCTTGCGAGTGAAGGAGTACAGAATTTCTTATGCCACAAACCTAGATCAGATCAGATATTACAGAGACTCATAAGAATAGCTGTCTTGTCAAGTATGAATGGATGGGATTTGATGAGAAAGACGGGAAATTCCGTCCCAATTTTCACCCTCCCCCCTCCAACAAAGAGTTCATAATACATCATAATTTTCCCTCCAGCTTCGAAAACTCTTTCTATTTACCCACGCAAAAAGGTTAAAGTTGAATGAATAGAAAGGGGGAAACCGACAACATCGAAATTCCCATAAATATTATTTTAGACTTTCCCATCAATATAGTAATCTCATCCAGTTCTATAAAATACAATCCTCAACTCCAATAATCTAAATCTGAGAGAGAAATATAACCCGCGTGAGTTGAAAAAGAAAATTTACGTCACAGACTAAACATCTCAAAAAAAAACTAAATACTTCTTCATCTTTTCCTTCTACAGCACATGGTCTGCCTTTCTCGAACTGACAGAAAGGATCGGATATTATGATATGATGATTACATTCGCTGATTGTGAGGTGGAATCTTTCCCAATAATACATGCCCCTTCCTACGTATTTTATCGAGTTGAGGCCGGAATCCCACAATAAAATCGATACATTTTAATAAATAAAACCTAATATGTACTCAGCTAATTCTACATTTGAAGTTATTTTTTTTAAACCAAGTTCAAGTTTATGATTCATTTCATATGCCTGATGCCGTTTTCAATGGATGGATGGTTATAAAACAAATATGCGAGCCCGACAGTATCCATAGCAACTACGGTAACTTAACTTGATGATAAATTCCCATTGTTTTCATGGTAAAAAAAAGAAGGAGCATTGCTGAACTGCGAGAGAATAAAAAAGGATAAAAGAGAAGGATGGAGGATGAGCTGAAACTTCAAAAACTCATTTTTTACCAGTCCATGAGAAAAAAATCGTGTTACGCAAGAAACGCTGACTAGAGTAACAGCATTTTTATTTCTACAGAGTCGACACTCGTCGACTCGACCAGCAGCAGCAGCGTTGCCTGTCCTATGCAACTTTTTAACTCAACCATGTTCTTTCGAGTTGGTGTGGACTGTGGACTAACATGACGACTATAGCTATGGCTGTATGAATTGAAATTGACTGTGAATAATAAGGCGACGTGTCCCAATCACAATGGCAATGGCAAACAACATGAAATAGTCGTCTCCGTCATTCCCTTTTAATAATATAATCAGATATCCAGCAGTAAAAGTTAAAATGTTAGAAATATCTGTTCACTTGGGGTGAGGGTACATAATGAGGGAGGATAAGAAATCAAATAAAATGCACGGTAGGGGAGTAGAGTGCATATAAGTACAGATAAAACGCTAAATGAATAACGATTATAATGATAATAATTGATATTGATATCGAAGCAGTTGGGTTAAGGGCGAGGGAAGTTCTCGAAAAAAAGAAGATTTTAGAAGAGTTGTCTCCAGCGTTTCTAACCCAATCTATATACACATTATGATGATTGTTGTAACGAGTTGATGAAATGATGATGACCAGGGAAACCAGCATTATGCTTTTTTGCCGCCTGAACTTATGCTTTTTTGCCAAGCCAATTATGCTCTATTATGCTTTTTTAACATGCAATTAACATACATGTAAAATATATATTCTTTTCTTTTTTACATATACTTGTGCATGTCGGAAATTTAAAATAGTTGCATTTAATATATTAATTATTAAGTTATAATGAAAGGGAGCAATAAAATAAGTTTAAAATGTCTTTGTAGGTAACTTTTCGTTTGTTTTAAGCTGAATATTGCGCAACTGGCATTCGTTTTTGCCGATTATGCTCTATTATGCTCTTTTATGCTCTGTAAATTTACTTATGCTTATTATGCTTTTTATGCTTTTTCAAATCA
>JAQIWX010001245.1:0-11009 GCA_034696785.1 Lepidocyrtus cyaneus
TGTACTATACAAAAATAAGATACCGCATCAAACTGCATAATTTGGCATTTGTTTTTGCATCAATTTTTAGTGCAATGGCATAATTTGAGACGGCTTACTAATAATCATCACCAAAATTATATACATTGCAATGCTGTAAATGATAAAACATCCCTTCATACTTTTATGCAACTTTAAAAAAACATCTCAGAATAAATAAATTAATCGCTGCAGAATATTATATGAATTGTTAAGTATTTATATTTTTTATCCTGAACCATTGCAAAAGAAGATGCCCAGGCCCACGAATTACATTCCAAAATTGTTGCTTGCAGTTTTGACGCGAAAGTTTTGACACGCAATGATGAGTTTCGTACTAATTATCCCATCCACCCAAACTGGTTTAGGATTTTAGCAATGGTATCATAGAAAAGAGAAAAATGAGTAACAACAGCAGAGAAACAATAAGCAGGCATGGGTTTTGCAGAGTAATCTTGAAGAAATGTATTATTTTGATTTCAAAAATGCATCCCGAAAAACTTACCGGTCATATGAACCGTGTTTAATATATCTTATACCCACCCACACCATACCGCTGAGAATTATGCTTGAAGCCTTTTTTTTGAACAAGTACTCACCTAAAATTCAGTAAATGTTTCGCATGGCTGGAGCACATTGTTTGAGGAGGAATTCATCTATTAGCAAACATGAAGGGTTGCCCACTCCCAGTCCAATTTTAGCGATGGGATCATCCCCATTAACAAAATTTGGTCCTTCCTTACCTATACAGTTGATAGAATTATTATTGTATCTATTACACTTAAGAAGATGGGAGACGTTGACACATCAGAGATTAGAACGGTGATTTCGCAAGATTTTACTAAGAAAGCTTGGGAGCAATCCCATCATGCAATACATAACCGATTCCACCCAGATATTCCTGCTGCAGCGTCGGTGAAACAAGGAGAAATTTTTAGGGTGGAATGTTTTGATTGGTCTGGTTTGTGAAATACATAACTCTTTTATTAAACGGGTTATTATTTAACGTACAAATTTAGAATACCTATTATTTTTCTTGGATTGGAATGTACCCAGGTGGGCAAATCAAGAACGACGATTCTGCAGATGACATTCGAGATGCTGATCTTTCGAGGTGTCACATTCTATCTGGCCCCATAGCTGTGGAAGGGTCCGAACCAGGGGATTACCTGGAAGTTGAAATTTTGGATGTTCAACCCATCCCAGGTATGGAATGGGGTTTTACTGGCATATTCGATGTGAACAACGGAGGCGGTTTTCTTTACGACATATTTCCACACTCTGCAAAGGCGGTGTGGGAATTTGAAGGGATTTATGCGACTAGTCGTCACATTCCTGGGATAAGATTCCCAGGTGAGAAGATAACTAAACCTCTGTAAAATAAATTAGGTATACGTACCTGATCCATGGACGAATCTCCGCCCAGTAAACTCAAATTATTTTAAACACTCTCTTCTGTCCATAGGGCTAATTCATCCCGGAGTGATTGCAACTGCACCCTCCAAGGAACTAATGGAGACATGGAATCAACGGGAGTGGATTCTTGCCAGTACTGATCCCAATCGGGTTCCCCCACTAGCCTTCCTTCCTGACGACAAAGGAACAATAATGGGAGCCCTGGAAGCGACCCCGGAAGTTGCACGAGCAAAAGGAAGGGAAGCTTCTCGAACCATTCCACCCAGAGAGAATGGCGGTAACATAGACATCAAGAATATATCAAAAGGATCAAAGATTTGGCTTCCGGTTTATATCCCCGGTGCTAATCTAAGTCTTGGCGATATTCACTTTTCGCAAGGGGATGGCGAAATATCCGTAAGCTGAAGAAGTTAGTAACTTAATCGTTTTATAAATAAATTTACACATTTTTTTAAATTAAAATGTTTGCATTTCTGTTATGAAGATGTGCGGTGCAATTGAAATGGCCGGGGCAATCACATTGAAAGTGAAGGTAATCAAGAATGGAGTAAACCTGCATGGAAATCTCAGCATGCCAATCTTCATGCCCGGCCCTGTGGAACCATATTTTTCAAAGTACTTAGGATTCGAAGGGATAAGTGTGGATGAAAATGGGAAGCAACGTCACTTGGATTCGACTTTAGCATTCAGGCAAGCTTGTCTAAATGCTATAGCCTACTTTAAAAGATTTGGCTACTCCGGAGAACAAGTGTACATGTTCTTGTCATGCATTCCAACTGAAGGTAGGATTAATTGTGTGGTGGACGTACCCAACGCATGCTGCAGCATCAGTATTCCGCCGGAAGTCTTTGACTTTGATATTACTCCGGGTGAAGGAGGACATATTCAAGTTATTAAAACCAATTGTCCTATAACAAAATCCCTTAACAATGTTGATAGCAATGCCTACTCTTGTCATCTGTCGTAATCGAAACTATAAAAAAACCAAAAAACTCTATTAAAATTACATATTCGTACATGCTTACAATTTTTCATGAAAATAAATTTCATTGCTGAATTCTAAATAGCATCTATTAGTTATTAGTTAGTTACCTAGTATTTTTGACTGCTTAAAAGTTACGATGAGTTTATGGTATCGATCATGCTGAATGAAAGCATTAAACATAGGTAAGTACGTACCTTAAACCTTTTTGGATTTCTTTTAATTTTCATTGCCCATTGTATTAATGACCATGCAGGGTACAATACCTGTGTATATATGATTGAAATCTACATTCGTCTACTACAACGAATCTGAAAATAAAATTGGGCATTGCAAACTTTTATAGCATTTTATTTTCCATGCTCCTGCTCCAATACCTTTACGAACGTTCGGCGTTCCCTATATAGAGAAATGGTTGTAGAGTTGAGTTCGATAGTCAAATGCTAAGCCGTATACAAGTATACTGAACAAAGTTGAAAAAACTTGAAAAAAATGGAAACCGTGGAACCAATGCCGTACCTGCATAACAATATAATAATATATTCGACTGCAGGTATAGGTATTTACTGGATTAGTCACGTCACTTTTCTTTCTACCTGTCTCAAATTAATTGATCGAGGCAAAAATGGTGCATGTTGTAAACCTTGAGAAGTAGTTTCTTTTCTATTTTACTTGAAACCTTGAGAAGTAGTTTCTTTTCGTTTTTTCTTGAAACCTTAAAATGAAACTAACATGAACAGCCTATAAACAGGTAAACAGCATCTAAAGGCATAATATATATTGAGTATAAATAGTCCTTATTGAAGAATATTTTTGTGCATTTTGGCTGGGTATGGTCAGTCAAAGCCTGACCAAAATCCAGAAGCAGTCAAAAGTTTCCATTCCTCCTAAAGAAATTGATTTCCATTAAATAGAGTCAAAATGGCCAACATTGGAACGATAATATGCCACGATTTTACTAAAAAGGCATGGGAGCAGTCACACTACGCAATACATAATCGCTGGCATCCGGATATTCCAGCAGTGGTCTCAGTCAAGCCGGGGGAAATCTTCAGGGTGGAGTGCTTTGAATGGACTGGTCTGTGCAATAATCTAAAATATGAATAGCCAGTTGTAGACTACAAATGTGTCAAATTACAAGTATATATATATATATTTCAGGTGGACAAATTCAAAATAACGATTCAGCCGATGACATTCGTGATGCTGATCTAAACAGATGTCACAATCTCTCTGGGCCCATAGCTGTAGAGGGTGCTGAGCCAGGGGATTACTTGGAAGTTGAAATTTTGGAAATTCAGCCGATCCCAGGTTTCGAATGGGGATATACCGGGATATTTGATGTGAACAACGGAGGTGGCTTTCTCCACGATCTGTTTCCAAATGCAGCTAAAGCGGTATGGGATTTTGAAGGGATTTATGCAACAAGTCGTCACATTCCTGGATTAAGATTTCCTGGTAAAGCAGTTGCATGCGTAGTCACTGCAATTACATTCTGTTCAGTGTTCAGCAAAATCCTAATAATGTTGTAATTATTGCGTAAGGTCTAACTCATCCGGGACTTATTGGAACTGCCCCTTCAAAGCAGCTACTTGAACAGTGGAACCAGCGAGAACGGACTCTTGTGGGCACTGATCCAGATAAGGTTCCTCCCTTGGCTTATCTTCCCAATGACAGCGGGTCTTTAATGGGAGCTTTAGAAGCCCAGCCAGATGTGGCTCGAACTCTAGCTAAGGAAGCTGCCCGAACAATTCCACCACGAGAACATGGTGGAAACATGGATATAAAGAATTTGTCTAGAGGATCGAAAATCTGGTTTCCGGTTTACGTTCCCGGAGCTAATCTAAGCATGGGGGATATCCATTTTTCACAAGGGGATGGAGAAATTTCGGTGAGTTTCGCTTTCTTTTTCCACTTCTCAAAACTTTGTATTCCTCCGCAATACTTGAATCAACATTTTAAATTAATTTTAACTTTCTAGTTCTGTGGAGGCATTGAAATGCACGGAGCAATAACATTGAAAACAAGCCTAATCAAAAATGGCGTGAACCTACATGGACAGCTCAGCATGCCAATGTTCATTCCCGGCCCTACTGAACCGCACTTCTCAAAATACTTAGGATTCGAGGGAATAAGCGTGGATGACAATGGAAGGCAGCACCACCTCGATGCTACTTTATCATACAGACAAGCCGTTCTCAACGTCATTGCCTATTTCAAGAGATTTGGTTATTCTGGGGAGCAAATATATTTGTTTCTATCCTGCATTCCAGTTGAAGGTCGGATCAACGCAATTGTGGATGTTCCAAATGCTTGCTGCTCACTAAGCATTCCACCAGAAATCTTTGATTTTGACATAACCCCTCAGGCAGGGGGGCATATTTCCATTGTTAAAACCAACTGTCCGATATCTGAACTCTTAGGTGTACCTCCTACATGCTAATGTCAACGGGTGGAATATACAAACTTGAATACTTGAATATGATTATTTTCTGGTTTATGAGTGTGCTAATTAGGTTTATGTTTCTCCACATTTATTCAATACTTTCCTAATTCTGTTACATATACTATGTTAATCTGGAATAATAACATTTTTTAATCTCAAATCCTCTCGTTTCCAATACTTCTTTAAAATCATTCAAGCATATAAGAAGTTGGTTAGCCCAATAGCTCCGAACGAAGTGGGAGGCCTTTTCCCCAATTAATAAGCTTGGTCCATGTGTGTTTCCGTTTACAATCTCAGGCATAATTGAGGCATCGGCTACACGAAGACCTTTGACATTCAGAACGCTGAAAAACAAAATCAAATCGAAATGCTGAAAACTAAGATTAAAACTTAAAATCGTGATGGGTTGGTTAGGTAATCAATCATTGTTAGGGCCAAACCGTAGGTTAGAATCCACTACAGCTCTAGGATCATTTTTCTTTCCCATGCGACAGGTTCCAATCGGATGGAAAAGCGTTCGTGCATGATGTCTTACAAAACATTCCCAAAACGCGTCAGTTCGTCGAGCATGGCTTTCACATCCCTTCCGAATATACTGATCCAGAAGCACACCCCCCAACTTCCGGTATGGCTTTGTCTCTTCCCCGATCTTAATAGAGAGCTTGATCCCTTCGACAAGTGCATCCACATCATCCTTATTCTTCAAATAGTTCGGATTTAACAGTGGCGGCTCAGCGGGATTCCTACTAGCTAGTTTCAAATCGCCAGAACTTTTTGGCCTACCCAATGTAGACATAAACGTGAACGTATCCTTCCCTTCAATTTCGTCGAAAAACGACTCGAAATAGCCTGGCTTGGTATTAAAACCAGCGGCCAAATCTTGAGCGATACCTTTATACGCTCCTAAGCTTATCATGTAGAGCTGAATGTCATTCCAGTCAACGAATTCAGACTTCTTGACTAGAGACGTTGAGAAAAATGCTTGTGAATAGGCTTCCACCGGAATTGTCAATGGACCTGGAAGGATGTCATTCATTCTTTTTAAAAAATAAACAGTCGTATTGAAAATTGCTTAAAAATCTGCGAAACTCACCTTTCCCGTGAATGTAATAGTCAATCAGGGTTTGTAATCCAAAATCCCTTTCCGGAATCAGGGACCGAGTTTCATTCATCAAAAATGGGTACAGATTGATGGCAATGTGATCCTTCAGAAACTTTCCTACTGGGAGGTCCACTTTCGTTTTGATCTTAATAAACCCAACAAAATTTTAGGTAAAATTTCCAAAATACTTTCTTTCCTAAATTAAAAAGATTATTAAATCCATTTATTACCTTCAAGGACGACAAATGATCCTTTGGTCCCAGCCCCGACAACATCAGTAGTTTAGCACTGTCTATAGTCCCGCAACTCACAATTACTTCCTTGCTTGCCCTTGCAAACTTTCTCTTACCATGTTTCAAATACCAAACCCCAGTCGCTCGATTGTTTTTATCCAAATGTATCTTAATCGCCTGGGAATATCTTGAAATTTTAAGATTCGCCCTGTGTTCGAAATCAGCAATGAACGCATCATATACTGACCACCGTCTTCCGTTCTTCTGAGTCATTTCTTGTACGCCAAACCCAGGCCGTTGGGGACCGTTTACGTCGATGTTCACATCAAAACCGAGTTCCTTCCCTGCAGCCATAAATTCACGATGAAGTGGTTTGTGGTGTTGTTCCTCCACTTGGAGAAAGCCGTAAGGGGAACTTCCATAATGCTTCTGATTGTTTTGAAATTCCCCCTTGTAATTTATTGTCGTTTTGAAAAAGGGAAGAACATTTTCGTAATTCCAGTCCGGATTTCCAGTTATATTAGCCCATAAATCGTAGTCCAGCGGATGACCTCTTACATAGAGCATGTAATTTAAGACGGATGAACCTCCAAGAAATTTCCCACGGGGCCAGTATGAACGCTACATGATACTGTTTTTCATTATTTGAAAATTAAACTAGGAAATAAACACAAATACTGAAATACATAAAAACTAACCTGGTCATTCATCGCAAAATGCGAGTAGTTTTGCGGAACTGTGAAATATTTCCAATCTCCGAATGGCTGACCCAGCATATTTGGTGCTAAGCCGGGAATTCTGTTGTGGTAAAGTGGATTTCCACCAGCTTCTAAAAGTAGGACGCGGTTATGCTTGGACAATCTATTAGCAATAACTCCACCTGCCGAGCCTGAACCGACTGAAGAAATAGTTTTTTTTTTAAATCAAATAATGAATCTTTATCAATTTGATAGAAACTTTATTCCTCTCAACCTACCCACAATAAAATCATACACCGGGATGGACTCATCTTCGCCAATTGTTGTCTTCAGCAAATCCCAATAGTAGTTAAAATTCCCGTTAATGTGCACTGTAATTGGGATGAAGGAATAAAATGTCACAAAAATCAACCAATTCAGGGAAGTTAGGGGATTCATTGTGGCAGCCGCTGTGTGTTTGCGAGCCGCGTATGTTGAGTTGAGAAAGGAAAATCAAATCAAGTTATGTCAGTTCGACATGAGAGAATAAACAAAAATTAATTAAACAGTTCATCAACATCTCAAACATAAGGAAGGACGGAGTTTCCAGAGATGGCTTGAGGACTTGAGGACAGTGGTGGGCTTTGATATTAATTGACACGTACAAAGCTAAACTTGCTGGAGTTTTCATTAGCATTTGTTTGTGGCCGGTTTTTATGTGACAAGAAATGAGAGAACTGTCTTGTTTACGCCAAAATCATTGGAAATGGGCATTCAGCATCAAAAATGCTTATAAGCTTACTCAAATTATATGCTCTTTCGTTCTTTGTAAACATGTATGTGCGGTTGAGTTGATCTTGAAAAATGACCTAAAGAGCTATATGCTCTTGAGCAAGAAATGAATTTCGTATCTCTAAATCTCCGTTTGCTACTTGTGCTTACTTCAAGGTCAATTTCTAATGTCAAAATCCTCACCTATTAAGAAATAGTCACTAGTTTTATGGAATTAGAAGACTGAATTTCAGCAAGTTGAAGCGATACTAGTGATGCCACGATCAGATAAAACCACATTTTTATACCTATTTGTCAGCAACTACTTAAACCTGTTTACAATTATTCATGGATATGCTCTCGACGGCTACCAATATCCCCGATGCGATGATTACGGCCACCTTGTCCACCATATCTACATTCACAAACAAACAAATGCTTCTGCCTCAATACTTTTAAGCATTAACCCATTCTGAAATAGAAGGTCTCAATTTTAAATTAGCTTAAAGTATGTTTTGTTGGTTGGTGCACCAACCAGATGAATCATGTTTAATCTTTGTCCAATTATTCAAAATGAACCGGCTTCACGAATACAACAATTGCATGAACCAGTCTGTGCATTTGTTTTGAATTTATTGTTGTTATTATTATTTTATAAATATTTTATGCTAATTAGGTAGTTTCGGTGCTAATTAGATATGGGCGACAACAAAATGTTTAAAATCATAAATTATGACACAGTATACTACACACTGCACATATTTTTTTATATTTTACTCAATCACATCTTACATCGTAATCATATCATTTCTTACATCGATATTCTTAAAGCAGAGAAAATGTGCTTGTAGAAAATGCTACAGTTTACGTTTACTGAGTTTACTTTTATAAAAGGTAAAGCTCTTCCTTTTAACTGAATGAGGTAATTTTTCTGGATCAAAGTTCTGATAATCTTTGAAACAAATTGCGATGTGATGCTTGTTCTTGTAGAAATCCCTGTGGGGTTGAAACATTGGGACCGATTTCTGCAAATCAGCGTAATTTAAATTCACGATGCGCTTGTTATTTGTAACAGCAAAGATCGTATAAAGATTTAGAAAAAAAAATGTTGAACTTACATCGCCTCGTTCCCTCCACAAGTAATAGAAAGCCCCAAAAATCACAGCCAGGACGGGAGAAATCGTGAAAAAGTATCCAAGAAAGATGGTGGTAGGATGTCTCCAACTCGTGGCTCCTATTGTTAGTCGTGTGCGGTAAAGTGACTGTAAGATGATGCCGATCTACGACGGAAAGGATAGGATAAGGCAAACCAAGTCATCATTGTATCGTACACTTACTTGTCCTGATTAAAGTGATACAGTACAATGGGATTAAATACTTACGATTGGATAGCCGGCAAATATAATTGCAACAAGGCAAGGTATCTGATGAAAATGAGTCATCACTTGATATCCTTTTAAATGAATGATGTTGTAGAAATCATGGAGCACTCTAGCCATCCCTTGACTCCACGAAACCGCAAATGTGAAACAGATAATTAGGAAGAGTCCAACCCATGGGTCGGATCCATAATGATTGAGAAAAATTAAGTGACGAACTCCATCCTACAAATCATAGTGAAAAACCAGTATTTTTAAAAATCTCATAATTTCTACTCGTAGTCAATCTAGTCAGTTATAAAAGTTAGGTTATAGGTCCAGGTAATATAAGTAAAGGTTATATAAAAGAATTCGATATACCCCGGATGTCGTCAGAGGAAATACGACGATCCCAAAGAATAGAATGTACCAAATCAAGACAATCAGCTTTATTACGGGATGTCCACTCTCTGGGTAGGAGCAGTCTGTGAGGATGTATAAGTAGCAGACCGTGCCACAAAGAGCTAAAAACGGAATATATAAAGGAGCTAATTATTTTACACTTGGATTATGTGGAATTTGCTTTGATAAATGTCCTTTTTACTCCTGCTATTGTTTTACCAGCAAGTCCGGTGACAAGGTAGAAAACACCACAGTAAAATAACACATCACTCTCCACTTCCTGAGTCATCTCCGCCTGGATATGTTTCATAACAAAGACCATGAACATTCCATAGTGCCCATCCAGCTCATTCCAAGAGGCCATAATCTCGGTCTTATTAACTCCAACATATCCCAGCCACAGGAGGATCCCCACAACCCCAATTATATTCCAAGTGAATGCACATAGCACCAAATACATCCCGTCCCTGGCACATCGATAATGAAAGAAAACCTTGGATCCCAGATAAGGATGGACAAGGGTGTCAAGTTCCAGGCTCCGCATCACGAATACGATGGCTTTCAGCCAAGTGTTCCCATACAGTAGTCTGTGCCACTCTGGTTTGCATGCAAGTGTTAATGGAAGATAGGCCAGCGAATCACTTGTAAGACGTGTGTGCTTATCCAGCCTCCCACCTTTGACAGAGGGGTTCAATCGACCGAAAACACCGATGGTGTAACCAGCCAGAATTAACAGGAGGAGCCTTAAAACGACTTTCATTCCCTCACCGTATTTTTTCAACTTTGCGAAACCTATCAGCTAAAATGGACAGGTAAGTGATTTTCCAAAATTAGAATGAAATTTTTCTAATCGGAAAGTGCAAGTGTTATGGAGTTTATTTATGAGTATTACCAGAAACATGGAGACAATGAAAATAAGGATCTTGTCCAAACCAAACTCTTCCTCAGTTTCCAACGACAGATATGGATGTTCCAGTCCTTGGAATGGGATGAATGTCCTGTGATCTCGTTCTGTTTTTATCATCTTCCTGACTAAAAAGTTAAAATCCAGAAAGCCCACTTAGCCATACCCATTATCTAACAACTATCATCGAACTTGTGTGTAATAAAAGAAGCCATTCTCGCAAAATAACTTACGTAGGATACTTTGAGGTCCTTTGCAGAAAATGAGTTCCCAAAATAGGAATAAGCAGTTGGCAGCCATGCCCAGGATATTAAGCGCTCGGAACAATGTATGGATGTATAGGCCAACTCCCAGCCCGGAGAATAGCGGGGCCATTAAGCGTATCGTCTCTATCGGCTTCCTTCCGGTGTACTGACCAATCGTTGTTTGCAAAAGATAGGTTAGGTAGCCGAAGGAAATGTAGGTGAGGAACAGGACGATCAGGAAGGCTGCCCCACCGTTTTCTTGCATTAGATGGATCAAGTGAAAAAAGTTGCTTTGCCCTAAACAAAAATGGAAAATTATTTTGCTAAGCATAGGAAATCGTTTAATGTTTGATAAATTTTAATTCTAAAGTTGTCTTTAATTACCCACAACAATTATGGCAGCCAATGCGAAATAATTTGGGTTGAATTTGGAGTGTCTTCCGTATCTACTACTG
>JAQIWX010001246.1:0-10998 GCA_034696785.1 Lepidocyrtus cyaneus
ATGTCACACTCGTAACACTTGGAGTTGAGATGTGGACAATCTTTCCGCTGATGCTGGGTGGAGTTACAACCGGCACACATTTTATTATTTTTATTAAAATTGTGATTTCTATTATTACCGGTTTGCTGATTAGATTTTCCTTTGTTCTTGTTCTGCTTCCCTTTCCCTTTTCCTGATGAATTGGGATTGTGATGAGATCCATTCTGGGAAGTCTTGTTTACTTGATCCGGATTCGAGGAGGTGGCGGACGGCTAAGTACCCCGGATGAGTGCGGTGGAGGCTTCGGCGGCTTCCTGGGCGAGGGCTACTGCTATGGTGTCCGTAAGGGAGATTTTGTCGTCTCTAGTGAAAAGCTGGCGCTGTGTGGATTCACTTGACAATCCAAAAATGAATTGGTCCCGTATCCTTTCCTCCAAATCGGTAAATTTGCAGTTGATGGCTAGGGAGCGCAGTGCAGCTACAAATTCGTTGGCAGATTCACCTGGTTTCTGTCGACGTCCAGAAAACTTGTATCGCTCGGCCAGAGCCTTGGGAGCGGGCGTGAAGTGGTTGTTGAGCTTATCTTTGATGTCCGACAAAGATTGGTCTTTCGGCTCAGCAGGTGCGAAGAGATTGGAAAGAAGTGTGTAGGTGGGAAGCCCAATCGATGAGAGGAGTATTCCGATGCAGCGCTTCGAATTGGTAACTTCATCCAAGTCATTTGCCACTAGAAAGTTGGTAAATGTAGCGTACCACATTCCAAAATCATCCTTGGTGGGGTCAAAAGGTGGCAGAGTCCCAATGGTTCCCATCTTGATTGGTGGTTTTGGAGGTGGTGGTGGAGCGTATGATGATGATGATGAAGCCTGATCGAAAGTGGGTGTAGACTTTTCCTTAGCTACTTTCCTCTTCGTGGTTTTCACTAACTTCTTCTTCTTCTTCGGCTTGACTGTTTCTGGAGGGGGTTCTGGAAACTCCTCTTCGTCTGTCGGCAGACTTGGCAAATCTTCGGTTTCTACTTTTACACGTAAAGTAGGATCAAGATCTTCAGATTCACTCATATGTGAGTGAGAAAAAACAAGAAAATTTTAAAGTGTTTCTTTCGTTCCCGTAGGTTGGGGTAAAGTGAGCTATTGAGCACTGTAGTATTCCTCGTCGCCAATGTGATATATGCTGGTATATGAACGTGGTGGATTTAATGTAAAATCAAAGGGTTGCATGGATTGTTTGCTTAGTGCTTTGGAACGAAGCTCTTTACTACACGAAAGTCTAAATGGATCTGGAGATAATATTCATGGAACATGGATATAAGTACTAAACCATGGCCAAATGGAAGTTGAAGGCCATATCGATTACAGTTCAAGAAAGAGGCATAATTGGCTTCAATTATGTAAATATGTTACAGTGACCAAAAGGATAATTTAAGGAAAAAAATGCTAAAAGGCTCCACGTACACAGATTTAATTCAGTCTCTCCAAGATAGTGGGGAAATGGACTTTACTAATTTTAGGGGGGAAGTCTCTGTCTCAGAAATACCAGAATTTGAAAGAAAAAACAGTGTTTGTATTAACGTGTACAGGACAGATGGTAAAAATCTTTTCCCTGAGTATATAAGTCCATATTTATACGAAAAAGAAGCCCATATGTTATTGTTGCATGATTGGCCAAATGTTTCACAAACCTCCGTGGATGATACTGTGCGCCGCGGCATCACTTTTGTGCTATATATGACATAAATAAGCTCTTACGGAGTCCATATACTGGAAGAAAATCTAGGCTTTGTCGATATTGTCTAGAAAATCATCCTATTAAGTATGAAGAGCACATGGAACGGTGTAGAATCATGCACGACCTGAAAATAAAATTTGTAGAGGGAAAAACAGACAGATACAAGTTTAAACAACGGTATGCCCGCCTTCCTCTTTCATATATACTATTTTATGATATAGAAACGAAAGATGGTGCATCTATTCAATACTCTGGTTTAGCGGAAGATTTTTTCTTTACGAGGCTCGAAAGCAATTTCGTACGCTGTTATATTGGTACATAATGGTACCGTGTTGTACGAAGAGACGTACAACGGGGAAGGCGTGATGGAAAAGTTTTTTCAATCTATAACGTACATAGCAAAGAGGTGCATTGAAAAATTGAGAGAACCCCCCAGACCATACCAAATACCAAAACAAGACCGACTCATTTACAGAACGACCACAGTTTGTCCATACTGTGAGCTTGAGTTTAATGATGCTGATCGGAAAAAGTGCTATCATCACTCTCATGAATGCCTGAATTATATTGAAGTTATATGTACCAAATGTAATTTTCAAATAGTTTGCAAGAAAATGCTTTTGTGTGTTGGATTTAATAGTAGTCGGTCTCATCATGCATTTATTTTGAGAGCTTTGTCACCAAAATACATTAAAAAACCAAAATCCTGGCTAAAAATCGTGATACCTTTTTAAGCCTTGAGTTTGACAAAAATGATCAGGTTTGTTGATTTTAAAAACTTCGTAAATGAAGATTTTTTTAATATCGTCGATTCCGTAAAAAATGGAAAGAATCAAACCAACGAATCTTCATTTCGAATAACAAAAACCAAATGTCAAGATAGAGAGGCATTGTCTCTTATTTTGTCCACCATTCCATACACAAGTAATATAACGGCAGCAAATGATGATCAGACGTTTTCTAAGGAATGGTTTACGGATGCAATTACAGGGAATAAAATTAGTACAGATATGTACAGCATACTTTTAAAGTTAAATGAAACATTCAATATCAAAAATGCAGGGGAGCTTAAAGTTTTAAGTTTAAGATATAGTGTTTACATATTAGGCGATCTATACATCCATTTTCATAATTTCTGCCTTAAACATTTTGCCCTGTATAACGCACTTTGTCAGCTATGGCAGTTTTGTCTATGCTTCAGCAATGCTGTACAGTAGAGCCAAATATCAATATATTAAAGAGGAGAGGACAGCTAAGCTGGTTTCTGATGCCGTAAGAGGAGGTAGTTCGTTTATTACATGTAACTTTAGAGAAGCTAATAACGAGCAAGTTGGTAACTATAGTGGTGAACAAAGAAGCTACATCATTGATACTGACATTAACTCATGTTACAGTCAAGCATTACGGTCGCATCTTCCCTATGAAAATTACTGGTTTCTAGAGGCAACTGAGATCAAAAACTTTGATTTTAACTCACTTTGTGCCGATCCTAACATTGCTTATGTTGTTAGGTGCGATTTATCATATTCTGATAAACTTCAGGCCAAGACGGTAGATTATCCATTGCTGCCAATGAAATGCAACATTACAGATGGAATGCTGTCGGAATACCAAAACAGTGTATTTGGAGATAAAGGGTTCAATTTTGGGGATGTGAAACGCTTGCTGTGCTGTGCAGGAGACAGAAAAGACTATGTTATATATGGGCATCTTCTTGATTTCTTTTTAAAGATGGGTATAAAAGTAAGTAATGTTACGGAAATACTAGAATGCAGAACCAAAAACTATCTATCCAAATTTGTGGATATGAATTTAAACGCGAGAAAAAATACAAGTAATTCGATCAAAGAAATGTTATTAAAGATGGCCAATAATGCCGTTGTGAGCTCTTTATGTCCTAACTATTCTAACATGACAAACACACGTGTATGCATGAGCAGACCTGAGCTCTTACACCAGGTATCCCTACACACACACAAGGACTGTACCATATAAAATAAGGATGTAACTCTGGTGCACCATGTTAAACGTGATTATACTTACAACAGACCCACACTTCAGCATTTGGCTGTTATTCATCTTGCATATTTAAATTTGTACACTGTGTATTATAACTATATTAAGCCTACATTTGGCCCACGTGTGGAGTTGCTTTTACACAATGTAGATTCATTTCTACTGTATATCAAAGATGAGCAAAATACATTGATAAATGACTTAAAACAAATTGATATAATATTAGACCGGTCCAAGTTGGATGTCAGCAGTCCTCTATACTCTAAAACTAATGCTGGTAAGGTGGGGAAACTTAAGATTGTTAATTTAAACATCAAAGCATACTATGGTCTGAGAAGTAAAAGTTATCTTCTAACATACAACTGCACATGTGGATTGGAGGAGGATGAATGTTTAAAGTGTAGAAAACTAGTTAATACTTGCTTACCTAAGCATGCATCTCATAAGATTGTACTTGATGATTTTAAAAAATGTTTAAAAGAACAACTTAGTATTTATAAGGAATATAAAACTATAATGTCCAACAACCTAAAAGTAGGCAGGTATGCCTGTAGAAGAGTAGCTTTATCCTTGTTAGATGTATCTAGATATTTTTATTCCTATAATCAATCGTATCCCCTTTTTTACTTTGGGATTGAAAAAATTGAAAACAATGTAAATTTTATTGATAAGTGTTAGGTTGTATTTATATGAAACAATATATATATTATGCAAAAGAAAAAGCAAATAAAAAAACACTTGTACAGTGTAACTTTTTAAATTTTGTGTCTTTTTATTTCAAACCAATCATAGAGCCAATATAAAAAATATACAAAATCATACAAAATACTACATTTTCTTAACTTTTAGTTTAGACAAAGTAGTGCACGTTTGAATGCATCCCATATTTTTACAAACATATTTACATTTTTTTCTTGCTAGCATAACAAAATATTTTCGAACCAAATGTTCATTTCTGTTCAAATTTTTTTGAATACATTTTTTCAAATGGCATCTTTTTATTTACATACAGCTTGTAAAGAGTAAACAAGCAAAAAAGACCACAGCTTTTTCTGCTTCTCTTCTGTACAAGAAAGGTTGCTAGGCTAACATGAGGGAACTTTAACTTTATTCCATAAAACGATAGACTATTAAACGCACTGTCAAAATACAAAGACGAAATACTCTTTCCTTTTCTATATACATAAAGGGAATTCCAATGCCCAACAGGAAAGCGGGAATCCATTGTATTGGCGATGATTTGAATAGGGAGTTTATCAAGGGGAATTTTCCCGATATTTTCCTTCGAAACGGCAAATGAAGGATATTTCCCATTGTTAATAATTGGAAGTGTTGCAATTAGTTCTTCACTATTTATGTTGTTTATTCTTCGGTGGTGGTGAATGGACATCTACTCCATCTTCTTGATTGAACCAAGGTTTTATTTCCCCCACTTGCTGTTTTAAAATTCCATCCAGAGTGGCTTTAAGATATTGAAAGGATGGGTCGTCCGTAAGACTCCTGTTATGGCTTGGTCGCATAAACGCGTTCCGTTTGGTCCGATGATAACCTTCCAAGAACAATTCACATTTTTTGGTAAGTGGAACTCCATCCGTTAGGTTGAAAAGCACAATGTAACAAATTTGGATAGGATCGACCATAATAGTTTCAAGTATGGCTGGGTCGAGCTGGAACACAGGCAGCATACTAGCAATTAGACCGTCTACATATTCCATGTTACTTTTTCCTTCCACAATTGGTATTGTATCAGAAATCAAAGAAGGAAACATATACTTTACAGTAATCATACAGATAAGCAATGACATGAATGCATTGTCGTACATTTCTGGCATTATATCTTGCCTAATAGAAGAAGCACAATGATGATCCTTTTGCATGAAAGCACAAAAGTTCTTCAAATATTTTTCCACTTTGTTGTTATATCCAATCCAAATTTCCTTGTCTGCACTGGCTGATGGCTTTTGGCTTAGCAATTCCTCCAGAGTTGTTGATGAGCAGCGGGCAATGGGTGTTAGATAGGTCCCGGGGCATTTTGAAAATTCAACATGGTCAAAAACAAGCTTGGCTATTACCGTATAGTGTCGTTTTAAAACACTCCCGAAACATTTAAAATCTTAAGTAGAATGACTGCTATGGAGCCATCCACAAAAGTAGGTAGACCTGTCAGAACAACAATGAAATGGGCGATGCATCCTGCATGGAATCGTCTTCACGAATGATGACTTTCTTTATGTAATGAAGGCAACCTCTTCCCTGTTAATAGTCATCGTTGCTTGGTTTATAGTATAAGCTGTAGCCTGTAATACTTCTTGAGGGGTAGTATCAAATGTCAAATCCAGTCTGATAGAACCAGTTTTGCGAGGCGTAAAACATCCAGTTTGATTACCTCCTCCATATTGAAAAGCAAACAGAAAATTTCCGTTCACATAATCTTCATAGGTAAGATAAACAGGTATACCCGCTGATGCCATTACATTACAAAATGTTTTATATGCTCTCATATATAACTTATTTCTATTGTCTATAGCAATTGTCTGAACGAGAGAGGCATCATCAGCAACATGGGCTGTAATAGAACTTATATTGTGTGCAGCATAATTAAAGGGGCTTAGAGATGATATCCCACCAGCCGCTCTTCCCGTTGTAATTCCAACTAGCAGTACTAGAGGAAGGGCATCGTTGCTTATACATTCTGATGTAAAATTAACGAGCCCGCTTCCTATAGTAAAGCTTCTACTTCTTGGGCTTCTCGAAGGAAAGTACAGCTTTCTAGCAAGCGCTTGGTGTTCCCGCAATATATTAGGGTGTACTGTAACACGTTTAAGGAAAAAGATTGACGATTCAATGTTAAATCTGTAGTCAAAAGTTGTTTCCTTTGTTTCCAAGAAATATTGTGGGTCGTTTCGCCTCATAACCAATTTGAAGGAACAACCACCAGGGTAATATCTCGATGTGCTATAAGGTGTTCCTACCAGTTTAGTTAAAAACTCCACTTTTTTAGAGTCGGCTGTGTATTTCGCCCGTTCCGTCCACGAAGCATTAGTAGCATCAAATCGATCCTTAGGTCCACTGGGGAAAAAAAACTCGGATGAAAAAGTGGTTCTTTGTGCATCTAGGGGAGTGCTAATCATCCTTGTTATGTATCCAGTAGAGCCGTATTGGGAACTTGTATCGCTGACCAAAGAACCATTGATATAGGTATCTACACCAGCCCACTGTGCTTGTGCGGCTAACGAAGACAATGCCACTGTTGCATTAGATCCAATACTGGTTCCATCTTTCTTTGTTATTGAAGAAACTTGGTAATGAATGGAATTGGCCAAATCAAAAAAATATCCATAATTCCCAGGATACTCGTGTGTAATTGGAATATTTTCCTCTGCGGTATTAAATACAGAGTAAAGGGGCACAAAATCATTTGATAAAACTGAAACATCCGTGCTAGCATTCTCGGTTAAGGCCAAGTTAGGCCTTCCGGTATCTTGGCTATTCTCAAATGTTTTTATCGATTCCATTTTAGCGTCCGTTCTATTTGAAAGCTTTTAGGCGACTAACTGAATTCTTCCTTTTTCCCTTCTTTTGAATACCTTTTTTCACTTTACCCCTCCACCCAACTTGGTTTGGTCGTTTTTGAAGTTGCTTTTTCTTGACAACCTTCTTTTTTTTACTTATTCTTTTCATTGCATATCCGTACTGAAGAAATCCACCAAATGATCGCTTCTTTTGAAGCTTTTTCTTTTTGTTTGCCACCCTTTTCCGTGGCTTGAGTGGTACTCTTTTTCTCACCACCTTCCCAATTCCTCTGATTGAGGTGATTGGAAATACAGTTTCTTCATTAGGCATTATTCCTGCTCCATTACTCCCAGTTTGCCTCTCCGGATGCTGATACAAAACTGACGGAAATACATGAAATCTCTTCAACATATAGATCGAAATAAATTGGACTGGAAAACTTTAGAGAAATAACTTGCTGTGTTTTTGGTTTGTCAATTACTTGCATGTACTGTAGCATTTTCTTTCCGGCCTGCTGGGGGCGCACCAAGTTAGTCACCACAAGAATTTTATCAAGAGATTGGCTGGCTAATGTTTTTTGTCGCTGGATCTCATTCTTATCTTCTTCATATGAATCCTCTGGAAAAATGACTCTGGGAGGAATATAACGCTGTCCCTCTCCTCCAACACATAGTTTTCGGGTAACCCAAAGTATTTATTTAACTTTTCAGAAAATTTCAAGTGCGTAAATCCTGAAAGGATTTTTATGTATAATCTTGTTTTTACTATATAAATATATACACGGTGATTAGAAGTATCAAAAGCACTTTGTATTGCAGACACGACATCATATAATTTGTCGGATTTTGGTTCCTCCACTGTTATCATAGTGTCTTGCTCTCCAGCAAAAATAATTGGTATAACATTTCCTTGTATAAAGTTTTCCCTAAATATTTCATCGCTTTTCAATCCTGGCGAGTTGTACTTGCCTGGCTTAAAATGCGTTCTCCCTTTAAACCCAATTGCAATAGATAAATAGTAAGGCAAAACCAAGTCAAAGCCTGGAGCTAGCGAGTCATCATATATCAAATGACTATAGTATTTGTTATCCCCTATTGGCTCTGCTTGAAAATATACATTCGCTCTCATATCAGCCATCAGCCGGTTTGCTGCAGGCATAAATGTAATAAGAGTATCATGATCATTTGCAACGTTAATAATAACCTCGGGAATGTGTGCATAAACAATTTCGTTTTCCCTTTTCCCTACATCAAAAAAGGGAACAGCTTCACTTGTCACAGGGGGTGGGGGCCCGATTCCACCCGACGGGTCCCCTGTCGCCGGTTTATTGCCATCCTCAGCATTTTTTTTCTTCTTTTTTACTTGTCGAGATTCATTTCTAGCTAGAGGTAATGCTAACAAAGTTTCAACATTTTTTCTTTTTGCTTGCGTACTGTTGTTTATAGCTGGATCCGCTGTTGGTATAGTTGCTATAAGCTCAGGAATTTGTGGCTCAAAGGTTATATCAGTAAGTGCCACTTTATATCTTCCTTTAATGGGACGAAGAAGCTTGGATGTAAACTTTCCTCCATAGTTATGTGGATAAAAGTCAAAGTCGGTGTTGCTAGCCACAGTAACAACAAAATTTTCATCAAAAAATGTATTCTCACCCTCCATTCTTTTCAACTTTTAAGAGTTCACTCTTATAATATTTACCGTCAATGATATTATCATGCAAGTCACTAAGTAAAAAATATAAGACCCCAAAGCTTTGCTTAATGGCTGTTATTTTAAAGAGCTCTTCTGACCACTGAGATTTTGACGATTTTTTGAACAGCTTATTTTGAAATCTACTGCATCGAACCAAATCACCGACTGAAAGCAAAGTCGTCTGTGGCTTCTTATTAATAAATTTCTTATACCCATTAAACCACGCAAGGTCTTGTGTTTTTATATTCACATCCTCTGGGCGCGCCTGAATTAGTGTTGAATGTTGAATTGTACTGTTTTTCAAATTCTGGTAAAATGCTTATGTACTGCTTGGTTCTATTATGCGTCATGTACCTTTCAATCCTCGAACGAAGCCAACGAATTCTTCTTTCACTCGGAGAAGCCTTATAACAAGGACTATTCACGTGATATGCTTTAAGGCCGAGAGATTGAAACAAATGCTTAACTTCTCCCATCCATTCTCTCCCCATATCTAGGAAAAGGTTGTTTATTTTATATTTGAATCGCTTGAAAATTTCTTTAAATGCATTAGCTACATTTTTGCTGCTCTTATCTTTAGTGGGTTGGAAAAAAGTTTTTTTGCTTAGATGGTCATTAAAAATGAGTAAAAAATTTATGTTTTTATTGCTTTTACTAATACTAGATACATCCATCAAGTCTGCTGAACAGACATCACCTATATAGCTAGCTTTAATTGGCATAGTTACATGTTTACGTCTTACGGGATAATGTAAAGTAAATGTATCTACACTTGACAAAATATTTTTTACTTTTTCTAAATTCTTAATATTTCTTCCTTTTGAAAATGTTGAAACGCCACCAAAAGCTCCAGGATTTCGTGGATTCGTCCACGCTCGCACGAGATATTTAGGATCTGGGTCTGACATAGTTGCCTCTTCCACTGATTCTGATCGTCTTCTCACTCTGCAGGTTGTTTTTAAAGCAGCTATCGCATCGTCATGTACACAAGAATCCCACCTTCGTATCCCACACGTCCACCGTCTGGCATTTTTGCTTTGATGTCATCTCATGGCAGCGGTCACATTTTGAATTCTTCTCAAAAAAGTCGCCCTCTCCACAAAACCCACACCCACATTTAAAGTATGACCCATCCTTGATGTCTACATTATTTACAACAATCCGCTTGCATTCTGTACAAATTTCATAACAAACGATTTTTGTTTTGCTGTAAAAATATTCGAATCTCTTGTGTCGCTCGAACCAAGTTTTCTTGTCGCATTTAAAACACTCAACTTCTTGAAATGCCCCAACTCCATCAAGCAAGGAGCATGCTTCGCATTTACATTTTATCGAATGGGAGGATTCCATTTTAATACAGCTTCAGGTTGCTTGTGCAGTTGTTTGTCAAATGAGTGTATGTCAGATTACACCCTCTGCATTTGTAGCCAGACATAACATTTTGTCCAGTCTGAAACATGTCAACAGAACGAAACACGTCCATCGACTTTTGACACTGGTTGCATTTGGCGTCTGGATTTTTTTCTTCGCAAGTTTCCACGCAAGTTTTACACTTGCATTTATAGAACAAGCGATCGATTGCACTGAGGTATAGGGTAGAGCTTTTCAATGGAGTCAAATACTCACATAAAGTGCAGATAAAGCCACAGCTTATATGCTTAACCCAACCACGCATTTCTTCTCTTTTTGTGCGGACCATATATGATGTTTTTAAACAGGAAGGGCATGATGAGTACATAACCAGCTTGTGCTTATTATGAGCACAATAGGTGCACCGACATCTATCAAAAGTTCCTTCGTTGGACATCTTCAAATTTTAACCAAGAAATGCGTTGTTTCTTTGACGTCTGCTGAATTTCGACTGACGGAGACTTTTCTCTTTCTAGTTTGCTATATTCTCCTTGGTCGTTCCAGTTATATTTTTCCAAAATCGTACGTGGAATGAGTTTTATAACTTCGTTATACATTCCTATAGGAATTACTTTATAAGTCGAAGACATTATGTTGCCAGCTCAAATAGTTTATATAGAATTTGGCCAAGGATTGAATAAAAAATGGGATGAACGCCAAGCA
>JAQIWX010001247.1:0-10997 GCA_034696785.1 Lepidocyrtus cyaneus
TTAAAAAATTATGTTCGTCAGCTTCTTAATTTTTTTTTGAATTCAAGGGATAATTTTATTTTATCTGTGCCTTCTTGTTTGCTATTAGCAGCAATTTCTTCTCCGCTGGCTGTGTTTACCTTTAAAATGGTATGATGCCGTGATATGATCAAACTCGTAGATAGAAGGACAGGAAAATAAAAATCAGATTAAAAGTAGCACTGATGGTGGCACGGATGCACCGTGGATTCCCCTCCTGCTAACAATGTTAACATTCATTACTACACAAATCATTGCTTTTTTAATAACTTAACCGTACTTACTTACTACCGCTGCTGAATTAGACGAGCAACGAGAAATAATTAAGGTAATAATGAAGAAAGTATATAAAATCAAGCAAAACTACTGCCTGAGCTTCGATGCTCCTTCCCTAAACATTCAATTACGGAGCTAATTTATTTTTGTGAATTTGCCTTCGAAAATTTTCGCAATCTAAATAGCAGAATTAAAGTGATTAGAATGGATTTCAGGGGGCTACACAAGCTTCAAAAGAGATTTGCCAAACTTCATGCAAAGAAAATAGGCAGTTTGCGAAATTACTAAGCGAGAATGAACAAATTATGTATGTATCATTGCATCAAGAGCCTGACTGTCAGTAACTACATTTCGAATGCCAAACCTCACCTTTGTCTGTAGTCCACGGACGGAGTTTAATAATCAGAGGAAAATACGGGTTGGGGTTATGCAGCTAAGTATTACCGAGAGGTAAAATTAGTTTAAATTATGACGCATTTTTTCAACTACACAATGATAATGGGAATGGCACATTATCATGAAAAATGTTCTCCATTTTCTTACCTAAATGTCTATGTCGTGGAAGGTATGATTACGAGATTAGTGTCATTAAGAGACAACACCCCCTTCGGCATGTCGGCGGTTGGTTGCAGAAGAACTTACTCCGGTCCGTCGTCATCCATCCATCCATCCCGTCGTTCGTTCGCAGATGCAGAGGGTTTAGTCAACCAGAGAGCTTTTGCTCTTCTTATGCATTTATTTTATGATTGTTACAATTTGATCCTTTACCCGAAACCCCTTCTCCTTTGTACACTACAGTTCACGTACGTACGTATGTCTCAAGAAAAAAAGTCATATAGGTACAGAGTCGAGGAGAGTAAGTACCGAGAAATTCATCTTATTCATCATCATATCATTCATATCTTGAAACTCGCTTTTTATATTTTTGTTTCTTCTTTCATGTTTGTTGGCTGGCGTTTTTTTTGTCGTCTCTCCTCTCTCCTGAAGAAAAGGTGAGCTAATAAGAGGGAATCTCTATCATTCCCACAGAGAAGGAAACCCGTATTTATGGACCCACTGTAATTTGTACTTGTTCATGCAATTTCATTCAACAGCAATAAACATCTAATGACCGGCTAGAAATAAGTGAATGAGCCTTATGTATCGCTGTTCTAATGTGTGACTCGGTGACTATGAACTCTCCTTTTATTGCATTTACTCTCGTCTTTCATTTTACCATCGTAATAATAATCATAATGCCTACCTATTACCAAAATGAAATACACAGTATACCCAAAACGAAGTTCGACTTCATGAAGCCAATATAACATAGCATCTCGGGGAAAAAGGCAGTGCTAAGTAAGTTGGGAGACTGCAATAATAATAAGAGTAAAGACAATGACGAAATCTAACAAATTATTATAATGTGAATGAGGGAGATATACATTGTTCAAGATCAACTCACGACGATGATCATTTGCTGTCTCTCTTCATTTATTTTGTTTTTTTTTTCTCTCTGTGTAATATGTGTTGTTGTAGAACTTACTGTTCGTTCGGCCGTCGTAAAACAGTTGAGGGTTGGAGAGAGAGATGTGACTCTTGAATAAAAAAAATATTAAAAAAGGCAATTCAGGAAAGTTAATGTTGAACAATTTTTGTTTTTCAATAACAGCCGCAAACATTCATGCATATAATCTTACAGAGGTAATGTGTCGTGTCTTGTATTTCCGTAATAGCTTAAATGAGATTCTGTCTACTCCATTACATTCATTATTTAACCATGTAATTTACTGGCTATATTTCAAACTCTAAACTCGTTCTTACGCCTTGTTATAAAAGAGTTTTAGGCAGGGACGATGGGGCATGGGGAAGAAGAAAGAACGTTTCTCGAGAGATAGGGCTTGACAGGTGTTACCAAAATGCAGGGATTTTTGTTTTCTGCGGGAAACGCACTGTGTGGCACATCATATCAATTACTTAAAACTCGTTTACAGCTATTTTTCTTATTCCATTTTGACTGTCAGCCAATCTGAACTTGGGGAACCTTATAGGAGAGCTGTAGAAACACGAAAATAATATTGCCAATAAAAATTTTAGTGCTTCGTTTTTGCTTTTTCGTGTCTTCTATTTTAAAGAATAGAATTAGACGAACTTTAGCTTCCGTCCGTTAGCTTGCAGGTGGGCCAAATTGAAGAAAAAGCTAATGATGTTCCAATAACCGAAGCTGTAATTTTTTTCAACCCCCGTTACCATGCTGTAGTTTAAAAAGAGCTTTCGAATGTGGAAGTAGATCGAAGATTGACAGTTTTGCAACTTCATTTCAAGAAAGGGTCATTATTTTCTGGGTTAAATGTTGTATTGCTTTGATCGATGGATTGCTGTGGCGTCTCGGTATCATATCGCCCATAATTTGCTTGATCAAAATTGGTACGTTTAATTCAATTCATATTGTTTCTACAAATGACACGCTGGTTTCCGGTATGTTATGCAAGTAGCTATTATATGTAAAGTATGAAACAGAAACGGACACAAATAAATTAATGCAATGTGAAGATGATAATATTAAGTAAGCAGTACTAACTTTGCGAGAAATCTCATGTAATAATCAAAACACAAGTCCATATCGTACATTCTGTCTAATGCGGATGAGAATGAATGGGTGTTGCATTGAGCATGCATGAGCTTTATACCCTCACCCTCCTTCCCTGGCCTGGTGGATTGGCTGATGGATAAGTGCTGTAGGTAATGCAACGCAACACAGGTATGAGAGTTGAATGGGGCAAGATGACATTGACTTCATGTAGGCGACATGGCGATGCGATAGCAGATAAAATGATACAATTATGAGGGAATTCATGTGCGTTTCTGCTACAGTAAAAAACGAGTCTCGTCAGTTTTTATTCTTTTATTTTAACGAATGGCATAATCGTACTGATTTTTTATTATACTAATTTACCGGTTAACTGTTCTGGAAGTGAGGAGTAAAATGATTAAGTATTTTATTGCTTAACTTTTAACCAGTGTTAGCTTAAGGATACACATACGATATATGAATATGAATGTTGTTGATTTGATGAGGCTCAATTTCTTGACTACTTATCATTACATTATAGCGTACCTTTAGTTTTGTCTTTCTTATATATTTATTTACAAGGTACTTAGTACACAACAACTTTACTAGCAACAATTATTTAAATTGCATTCTATCTAGTCCTACCCTACAAGTAATATAAATACTTAATAATAACAATGATTATGACAGTAATGCATGATACAAGTCAATTCTCAATATTTATATCGTACATAACAAAAAATTATATTTTATGATTTGGATTGGTGTAGACGTGTGTGGCCTGAGTATAACTTTCTCTTGTCATTATTATTATCCTCTGCTTCTGTGCATAATCTCAAATGGAGTCCGTGTACTACTAACTGTCGATAAATAAACATTTCCAATTTAATTAATTTTAATTAGTTGCACAAATTTTAACTTCACTCGATTGGATTGTACATGTGTGTATGAGTTAACGAATGTGTTTTATAGTTTTCTTAATTGAGCTTCCATGAAGTATTTCCCAAACCAAAAAACTACTGTTTAGAAAGTCCTCGATCAATTAATCGACTATCAGCAACGTTCTCATGTTTTATCTTGATCAGTTATTTATTTTATTATCATTGGAAATCGTAGTCATCCATAAAAAGTTACGTGAACAAGTAATTTAAATAACACAAAATTAGGGATTGAGGAATGGATAATTAATTTGAATCGCTGCTGTGTTTATGTACTCCAATTGCATTGGTTAGAATCTAGTTATTTATCAAATTCTACCAAGTTTAAAAATAAATCGCACACAAGAGCCGAAAGACTGTACAGCAGTAAAAAAAACCTACCAACTATATCTACACCACTGCACTGCTACAACACAACATCATCATCATTAGTGAAATGAAATAGGTAGTAAACAGGATTTCGTTTAACAATCAATGCTATATTATAGTCTTATCAGGATATGATATGTACTTAAATATCCTTTACGCATTTAACAGGTATAACTTGACTACAAAATCAGAAAATATAATAGCAATACATATATTAAATACATATATAATTCGATTTTTTTTCTTCTTCTCAAACGCAAAAAGTGTAAGTTAATCATTATTAGATACTTTAGAAGAACTACTGTTAACATATTTTGAGGGTCAGCAGGAGGAATGGATAACCGGTAGCAAATTACTTTCTTAATCTAATCCTCAATAGGTAGGTATAATATGATAAGTAGAGGCGTTTACGTAATAATATGTAATTACATCTGTTCAAATAAATAAAGTGCGACCTTTACTATTACTATGCTATTATTATATACTATGCTTCATGTTGAACGTGTTAAAAACAGTTATCTATCTGAGATCCGCTGCCGTAACACTATTAAATTGCAATCTACGGGAAAAAATGACATTAAACAAAGCAACGAGACGAGAGCTGAGGTGAGGTTTGGTGGTTGACACAACGCTACACTAACCTGGACGTGGACGGACACCCATTTTTAATTGGAGTTTGCTTGTTATCACAAATTGTAGTGGTCTGGTCTGGTCATTCATGTCAGTTTATATACCAACTCATTTAGATTATTTATCCTAATTGATTGGAAGGAATATTGAAGCTAAGCTAACTTGCGCGTATGGTCATCATAAAATATCACTTTGAGATGATTCGCTCTAAAAAAAGTCACAGTAAATCCTGCGTAAATGCTATATGATGATGATCATCATCACCATCATCTTTTGTATTAAATTGATAGCTGAACTTGGAACAAAAAAATGCAGTGATGCAAAAATAAAAATACATACTAAAATCCATTGAGAAATGTTTTAGCAAAAGTGGTTGGACTAATTGCTGACAATATCTGCACTATTGTGATTTCTGAGTGACTCCAGTTTGAGCTCATGTTCTCTAGCTTTGATCCTTAACGTATTAATACTTGAGGCTCTCCTCTCCACTTCCGCCACATTATTGAACTTTGTCATACCATCTTCGTTGCTGGTTTGGGAGGTGTTCATGGGATGGGACTGGAAATCGCTGCTGTTGTTGTCACCCTCAGCATCAATTTCTTCATCGTCATTTCCCTCATTTATACTTCTCGCTCTGCCTCCTACACTATCCGAAGGACTACTTGAGGTTCTGTCCCTCCTTAGGTCCGGGCTGTAGTGTGGACTGGCCGTTGAACCACCAACCGGACTATGCAATGACCCACCTGGTGTCGTGGATCCGGTCCCCGCTCCCATAAGTAGATGCTCAGCGCTTGCTGCCGCTGAAGATAGCGGATGTCCAGGAGGAAGTTGTTGATTCATTTGCTGAGCAGCTGCTGCCACATTCAAATGAGCGAGTAGGTTTTGAAAGGATGGTGGGCCAGGGAAATAGGAGGCCGCTCCCGGATTGAGGAAGGGATGACCTCCTCTTGCGAAATTAAAATGAGGATTGTGAGCATGAGCGGCGGCTACGGCGGAGAGGGCTGCGGAAGGGAAGTATGAGAGTTGAGGGCTCCATGGATGGGGAATCCTGTGGGGCAACATGGAATGGGCTGAAGTTGGTGGGGAAGGAAGGGAGTCCATCGGCGAGTGCTTTCGCAGATACATTGCTGCCGCTGGATTAAATGGCATTTGAGGGCTGTTCGACTGCGGACCTCCGATTGTAATTGTGGATGGATATGGACTGTAAGGATGAGCTTGTGGGCCAACCTTTTCACTCTTTCGCCACTTAGCACGCCTGTTCTGGAACCAAACCTGAGGATTTCAGACAAGATAAAAAACAATCAGTGAGCATTTCGACATCAACATTGTTTCGCATATTACGAAATTCAAAAGTGTAGTAGTCAACTCGACATTTTCGACTGCTCGCGCTAAGGACACACCTTCCACCTTTTTTCAACTCTCTCGAGGCAACGGTAATCAACATCAACCTCACCTGGGTAATTGTAATTGCCGCCGTTGTTGGTTTCTCTCGAGGTAATTAGAATGGACATTGCTGATGATACATAACTAATAACTAAGCATTATTATATAATATCTTGTGGTATGAATGAGGAAACATGAAAAGCCCCTCTCATTAAACTTAAACTCTCCTCAATGTCAGCAATGAAATTAAATTCAGAGCTTTACTCTCTTAACGTCAAAAAACCATGCGAGATGTCAAACGTTCAAGAGTACGAGTATGGGAAATGGTTCAAACAAGCCCGATCCAGTTTTGAGAATTTTATTTTTCGTAAGAAACAAAAAGAAAATCCTTCAAAAGAGTTCATCCCATTTCTTGGTTCTTGTACAGTAAAAAGTAATAACACTAATCACAAGTCAAATGTTGAAAACGCCCCCGAAGGTTCTTCACAAAATGGTTCTTACATGACCAAGACCACAAAGTACATTTATTGCTGACTTTTTTAAACTAAAATAAAAAAAAACTGCCCAAAAACATGATGCATTTTTTTCATACGATTTTTTCTCAAACTCACGACTCCCTACTGCTTTCTAAATTAAACCATAGTGGGACTAGAGAGGCTGAGAGAGCAGAGTATATGGAAGTTGATCACGTCTTTATGTATGATCCTACCTTTTTCCCTATCTACCTACAACAGAACTCTTTTTCTTTCCTAAATTTTCAGTTTCTTTCTTTTCTTTTTTTCCGAAGAAGGATTTTCTTTGAAAGTGATATATAGCTGGGGAAGATATTAAAAATGTACACAAAAACAAAGCTCGCCAACTAATGAGTATATAACCTCTCCTTAACACTTTTAATTGTTAAACTACGATACATTTCTTCCACTTGTAAGTAGAAATCATTAATAAATTCTTCAAGAAAGAACTGGAGTTTCTGGTTTTGACAGTTAATTAAGCTTGAATGAATTCCCTGGACCGATTATTTATCTCCTCATTTAAAATTTACTCAACTGAAGTCAGAATTATTGCGGGATTGCATTGAGGTTGGTTGGAGGAATGGTAAGTAATAGAGTAGTGATACTGACCATTATAATTACTGTACTGACGGAAAGGAAGAGAATTAAGCATAATTCACTAGATCTCAATAACCCTTACAAATATAAGTGGGAATAGAATAGGGGAAAAGTCAGGAAACTGGGACTCACGGAGCGAGCAGGCAGATATTTTTTTTACGTTTTATATAGTTAGCATTTTACACAATGTGCCTTCCCTTCTGAGTAAAATTAATTAAAGTAAACATTGCCCCGTAAAAGTTAGGGTGCTTAGCCATAATGACCAAAAATCTACCCACCTCGTATTTTCAAAGCGAAAAAATATATTTCATTTGTGGGGAAACAACTGTAATTGGCTCAGGTAACAAAACCGTATATGAAATGAAATGGATTTTCTACATATAACAGTTACAGCCTATACCTACTATCAAAGATTTCTGATCTTAATGTACAAGCCCGATAAAAGTTGACGAATTCCAGACCGGTATAATCCGGTTGATTGCATCAGCTCACTCTCAGCATCGTGAATTAAAGCGCCTACTGCATTCAACTGGATAATCATAGGTGTTGCTGCGGCTGTCGATAATATTACTTAATAATACGCATTGATTACCTGGAAGATAATCTCTGCTTTAACCTTTTGATTGGCCGTTCTATCTATATTCCTATAGTATGCGTTACTTTTTTTATATGCAGTAGCCAACGGAGTGTGTGATAGGGTTGTCCCTGGCATTGGGACTAAGGGCAAGGCATTAAGCGTAATGAAGGGTTCAGTCGATCGATAAGGCAAATTAAGAGCTTGATTTCATATTATCTATGGTCGACATCGATAACGAGGTGATTGTAATGTAGTAAACCAACAACAGCTATGTAGCCACCTATTACATGTGTATCTCCCGTTCCTCAATCGGAAGCTGGTTCCTATATGCAGTCCTCCCTTGTCCTTGGCGGATCAGTCGAAAGTACCAAATAATTTCTCTTGTTAATCACGGGTAAAATTAATTAATACTGACCTGGATTCGAGCTTCCGTAAGGCCAACTTTCATTGCGAGCTCCTCCCTGTAAAAGTAAATAAAAATTATATTTGATGAGAAGATTTCCTTTTTGGGGTAAATTACTTGTCAAATCATATCCTTCAACCGAGCCGCACTACAGATTACAAACAAAAAGCAGAAAAAGCGATACAGAAATTCTAGGAATTGGACGTGCATCAGGAAGGACTGGAGCCATAATATCCGTACAAGCAACGCAACGGGTCTTTGAAGCGGCAGGGAAAGTGTAGAGTACTCCAATATTACCATGCTCCTAATTGATTGTTTTCCCCTATTGTTTCGCGCAGGCAGGTAAAAACAAACTATGGGGAAGCGGGTAACAATTTCGAAGAATTTTCATCATCGTTTCATGCCAGTTCCATCCAAACTAACGCAATAGGTAATATTCAACTTTTTCCCCATGTCGTGTACGGTACTAATGACAAGATCTCACGTCTCGCGGACAGGAAGTACCAAATCAAATCAACCACTTTATAACAATTATGTAAGGGGGCTGGTACGTACAACAGCCCAGCGGAGCTATTATATTCCCTTTTGCTCTCCTGAACTTGCCTTACCTTGCCGGCTTGTTTGCTAGAGGAATAAAGGCTTTTCCATTTATCCCATGTCAATTTTCTTATTGATTCTACTAATTTTCGACACTGTTATTAGCACAAATAGGGTATGTATGTATTGGTTTTTTCGGCAGTCGCTGCTGGAGTTAAAAAGGTACGGCAAGGCAAACCAGTACCTGCCTACTACCTACCTACTACGAGTTCAGGTATGATTGTATGGAGAGGGTCATATATTAGGAATAGCCCAGCGGTTACTCAAGTTTCTCCTTTTGTTGCCGCATCCTAGCTTACGCAATAATGTTCATTTTCTTTATCCTCGTTTCCCTGACTTGACTTCTTGTGACTTGTATGGTCCTACACCGTACTGCACTGCCTATACCTGACTCACATTGAAAGTTTGAGGAAGCTTCGGCCTGGCCTATGTTATTACTCATAATCATCATGTTGGATACATTTTTCCTAGTACCCTGTAATTATTTACTCAATTTTAATTATTTTTTTTTGTCTCCATCCTGTTTGCTCATAAGTTACGCTAAAACTGAAAGGCTATCTGGATTTTGGATACATATTTGTAATTTTGCCGCCCGGTCCTTTAACATGGATGTCTATGTGTACTTATAAACGCATTAGCATTTAGAATGGCTCACAACAAATAATAGGAAAAAAAGTTTCTTTTTCCTGTGTTTCTTCCGTCTTTTTTTCTGAAACAACAGATCTCGGAAAAGGAAATGACCAATGGTCATACTCATAGCCATAGCAGTATCAATTTACCACCTGAACTGAAATTAGCTAGGAAAACTCCGGGAGATCCCCATGAGACGAGTCAAGTCTTTTGTTACTCTTCACTACTCTCTCCCTCTCATCGCGGGTTTTAAACTTCTTTCTTCAAAATATTTTTTTATCCTGCTGAACACGGTGACGGTATCATCACAAGGTTTCCCACTTTTCCTCACCTTTTAATGGGATTCCATGCTAAGGTCTGTGGGGAAATGGGCTTAACCTTCTGCTGACAACAACAAGCTATGGGGTTTGATGATGTTGATTAGTTTAAGGTGCTCGGATGGAAAAAAAAGGTTGGCCGAGTGATCGTATTAAATGTTGTCTTATGGATTGAAATGAGGATTTTGTTTCGGATTGGGGATCATGATACACCTCAACATCATCTTATTTGGTGGTGCTGATGTGATGATGATATTGGGGAACCTTGTTGCTTGTTTACATCTTCCTTCTTGATAAAAACATCTTTCCCAAAGTAAACTTTAATGTTATTAGGGCAAGGGGAGAAATGCAGGCGTTTTTCCCAATTTGAAGGGAGGAAGGTTTTTTTATATGAATATACTTATGTCTAGCATAGCTAATAGAAAGCAGTAAGTATAATTGTTTTTCTTTGATTGTTTCCTCCAATTTTGAATCCATCCTTCATTACACGCTTTGATTTGGCTTTTGAGATGTTTTCCTTTGAAAAAACTATCATCGTCAGCACTCTAAACCGTAAAAGGCTGGAAATAAGTTGAAACTTCATCAACCAATCTTTCTGAGGAAGGCTCCTCTTAGCCATCAGAAGAAGAGCCGACGACTGACAAGACAACGGCTAGTATAGTTCTGTCTGGAGGAAGAGAAGGTACAAGGAAGTATATGAAAAGCGATAAACTTGGTTCGACGAATCGGTAAAGTTTTTTTCTTAAAAAAGGGAAAAAACAAAGCCAACTGTTTCATAATCATCCTGATCATGATGATGATAGTTTTTTAAGGTAGGATGAGTGAGCATGAAAGCTCACCACAAAAAAAAATACATATATCTATTTTGGATGCCTAGTTCAAAGTTATGCTCACTCATTTAACGTTGTCTTTGAGGGAAACCACTGCTAACTTTCGTTTGTTTGGTCTTTTCTTCTTCAGTCGGTATTATTATTTTTATTTACGTATTTAGCACACCAGAGAGAACCTGTTATTTTTAAAAGAAAAGAAAGAAAATAGTGAATGAGTTGAGGAAAAGGGTTTCATGGTCGGATTTGTGTTTAAAAAGCAAGCTCTGGAGTCACGGAGGAGCACTTGTAGTGGAGTTTGGCTGAAGGGTAATCGACAATCGACAACCAACTGGGAGACACCCTGCTGGGCATAATATTTCCTGACTTAAT
>JAQIWX010001248.1:0-10995 GCA_034696785.1 Lepidocyrtus cyaneus
GGTCCATAGCTATCTATTGTCGAAATCAGAATTGCAAAATTCGCAGCCGTTCTCGAGATATCCTGCGGACAGACGGATAGACAGACAGACGGACAGACGGACAGACAGACGGATAGACAGACAGACGGACCAGACATTCTTAATATCTTGGAAAGCCACGCTTCAAGATAATAAGAAAATTAAGAACCTGTTTGTTATATCGGCCTCCACAGAGCAAACGACAGGTTTTTTGGGCGTCTTGTTTATCCTATTGACCATTTTATACCTCCCCCAATCTAATATTGCCAATTTGTATATCGTGCAAATTGCGTTTTCATTTCAAAATGAAGTCATATGACAGTGAGCAAGAGGGGTGAACGTGTCAGCTCAATTGTCCACGTAGGTAATGGGATCCCTTCTACAAATATGTTAAAACATGGCCCATTTTTGTTTACTTTTTCATGTGCATTGTCTGTCTATCCCGTTTTCCTTCACTGTCACAATCAGTTTCAAACTGGGCGAGAAGATGAGAGTCATTCTCGTTGTCGTCTCCAACCAGTCCATGTCTGTAATTCCATCCAGATTTTCCACGGAGGAAGCCAATAAGCCATGAGGAGGCTGCTCTGAACAATATAAAAACGACGACTGTTGCTTTGGCCCCGATGTCCACTTCATTGTTACTGTTATTACTTGAGAGAGGGAGAGATTACCACCACCATTTTTCTGCTCCTCCTCCTCACAACTTTCTCGCTGTCTGTTCATGGAAAATAGATGGAAATGAAATTATCCTTTTCCTCACCAAGTTCCAGCGGACACCTTTTCCCCATCAAACACTGTTTGGGGAAGTCGGAGGAACATTAGCAGAAAGCAAAACTCAACTCCTGGCTGGTATATAGTGGCGGTGGGGGCAGCAATATCGGAGCAATAAGTGAAAGCAATTTCATGATAATGATTGTCTCCCCGCTGCTGTTCCAGGAGGGACATGAAAACGTGCTCGGTTCAGTTCCCTGTTATAAAACTGAATAGCATTTTACTGTTCATGCTGGTATGGCGTAATATGGCCTGGTAGCGAAGTCAGCAAGCTGAGCTGAGCACATTCCAAATTGACTTGGTTTGAACAATGTCCGCCCGCATCGTTTGCTCATCCCATATCTATATGCTCATGCTCATTATCTTTGAATTTGTAGAAAACTTCGAATTATTAACTTCCCCTTGAATGGGTTCGGGTCAAAACTTTCTCCGCTATACCTAATACACCGGAAGTTCATAGCAAACAGATTCTCTCTTGAGTCATTCATTTACTGTTATTTTTGTTTTTTAATTTTGTACATTTTTTACGTGCTGGCTGATGCATTGTCACATTTACGTTTTCTCCGCATTTTCTAGCATTAATACTGGGAGTGGTTTTGGGTGAACATTCTTGGAAGGCGAGGTGCTTTCATCTCGGCATCCAAAACAAAAACGTCCTGTTCTTCATTCAACATAACATGACGATGCGAGTTTTAGATTGATTGATTCATACACGAAGTAATGAGGATGGTACTATCTGCTTCCAATATGAATTTTCTCATTCCGAGCAAATATATTATTGTTGTTGAAGATAATGAAAAACATAATTCGGCCAATTTCCCAGCTCAATCCCATCTCATCTCCCTCCCTACCTATAATTGAGAGTAATTGCTGGGTTGAGCCTTTGGATGACATTTATTTATTTTCCTGCTCTGATCATTTATTTCAATACTCACATGGTTAATCCTTGAGGAGCTGTCTGTCTCTTCCAATTTGTTTATCGTATCATCAGGAGGAATTGTCCAATCCCATAAAAACCCGTCTGTTGCTCATTCTCCTTTCATGATAGCCTTCCATCTAGAAGAGACCGACATGGGTATACCCATTTTTTGTCTTGCTTATGCTCTTGCTGCCATTTTTAATACTTTCCCACCTCCTTCATATCAGTATTATCTGAATCCTATGGATGGGCTTGGGGATACGACTTTTTAAGGTAAGGTTGTCTAAAAGTTCAAAAACTCTGTATGATCTACTAATTGAATACCATTTCAGTTCCGAAAATAAATAAATTGTGTTGGCTTAACTGGGCATCATGACATGACCATATAGATTCTTTTTAATTTTTGTTTTCTACAGTCAAAATCATCAGTTTATTCCGGTGGTGCTTCATAAAAGACGTTTTGAAATGGAAAGGGTGAACCCACATCCACTTACCCATATGCCACACTCACGCCATCCATATCCATCCAAAAAGTCAAGTCAGGCCCGGCCCGAGCCATATTGAGGAATGGGATATGCATAAGCGAGCAATATTTTTTCAGGGAAATATTTTAGTACCTTGCACCGGAAATAAAAGAATAGGGTCACTGCTCAATCCTCTCCGCTAAAGAGATGTCCATTTTGTAATCATTTTGAAGCAAACAAAAATGTACACCAGGGCCAGGGGTGGATGAAACCAAAACAAAACTGTTCCGATTATGTACAGGGAAAACATATTCTTCCCCTTAAAATACTTTTCTAGTAAGCTGTTTATACGTTTTTCGGGTAACGATGAGTCACATCGTGAATGAGCGCCTACCAAGATTGTAGTTGCGAATTGTCAAAAAAACCTATGATGATGATGACTGTCATGCCAGAAGTTTCATTTCATGTGGTGTGGAACTTTCAGTCTGGAAAGGATCACCCCCGGCCAAACACAGACAGACCACTCCATTCTTTATTCCTAGAAAAGGGACAAAGTCCAGCTTGGCATGACTTCCTCTCCACCTCCCTCCCTGGTGATCATCCTCATCATCATCATCACAGTGATCCCATTTATTTGGAACTCTATTGGGCAGGAAAAGCTGGAGGAAAATGTCCACATGACACATGGCTTTCCCCTTACATATAATTAGGTGGAGTGGAGTAATATGCTTCCCCTCCACTTTCACTCTCCTCACCATCCAATTATTTTTCCTTTTTTTTGGGAAGTAACGCGATTCACACATAGAATATGTCATTTATACTCCGATTCGGACATGACTTGGTCTGGCTGTCTCTGGTTTACTGGTCCCCGTCGACTTTTTCCAGGACAATGTTCCAACTCCAACGCGGGAGGAAGATGACATGACAGAATAAAACTGGAGACTTGCATTAGAATATATATATCCCGGCTGTGGGGATTTTCTCTCCTTTTTCAAATTGCTGGGGACGGAGAATTAAGCATGGGTTTGGGAAAGTGGGGGAAAGCCGTAGTCATCATCATTTTTGCTTGAGTTTCATCCTACCTATGGGAGTGAGCAGGGAAAGTGAACATCCGCGACCTGCTCTCTGGCACTCACTTAAGTCTGGCAGAGGCATTAAGCTGGTTGGCTCCATGCACTGATTCATTCCACATTTTATTTTTGCCTTGCATGGCAAGGGTATACTAAGCATTTTATACCAAGCTGCTTTTTTCCGGAATGTGAATGATTTCCATCCTAAAATATATATTTCACTAACAATATTTAACTACACTTGCACACAGATGTGATGCAGTCTTTACCTTTGGCATTTGGTTTGGTTTGAAAAGGATGCATGAACCATGCTTCCATACCGCTTGCTTTCGACGATATGATGTAACGAAATTGACTATGTCTGTGTAATTTGTCTCCTTCGTACTTTCTGACTGAGAAGAAAAATTCTTCCTGGTTTCCAATAATAATGCCTCATCATCAGACATCAAGGAATCTCCTTCCCAACTTCCCGTTTCGCATCCGGCAAGAGCCATACAACTTCCTCTCCTGTCTTCAGCTTATTCTACTTTTCTAGTTTTTAATTATTTCCATGGGTAGGGTAGATAGATGAATAACATGATGGAATGACATGGGCTTTAATTTTTTTTCTCGCGTTTATTCCAGAAGTCGCACCATTGCATTATGTATGTAGATGAAAGTTGGTGATAAGAAGCGTTGATGTTGATGTTGAAGATGGTGACGGGAAAGAAGTATGTATATCTTCCTCCTCCTGTTTCCAATGCATATCCGGTTTAGTTGAATGAAATAGTTTCACTTGGCTTGAAAGAAGATACAAATGACGATGGAAATAAAAAGCTGGTGCACTTCCTGGAATTGGGCTTTTTGGATGATGAAGGAACGAGCAAATAAATAAGAAGATTAAATGGATTTGCTAAAGAGAAAACGTGAGAAGAAGGGAAAGCCGGGAAATAAGTCAATGCATAAAACATAAGGTCATGTATTTTTATTATCATTAGAAGATGAGCTCCTTCGACGAGGCTGCTGGCACTGGCGTCAAAAGAGGAAAGGTGAAAGGAAGAGTAAAAGTATATCCTGTACACAAAATACATAAACATCTAAACATTATTCACTTTCTTTTTCTTTCTACTCAAGTCTGTTGTTTTTTGTATGGACATGATGGGCACATAAATAGTCGGCTCGACTTTAGCTAATTAAAGTACTAAAATGAGTACATAGTTATATTGGTGAAAGTTAAGGACGAACCTACTGGTGGACGAGATGAGATAATTTGTCGATTAATATCCCATGTAAAACATGTTATGTTAATTAAAGAGATGGGATTGATTGGGTGGAAATGTGATTTATTTAGTAAAGTTATGTCCCAATTCTTAAACAGGACATCTCTGATTCAAGGGCTGATAATAACATTTGCTGTTTATCAAGGTAGCGTTCACATAGCGATAAGAATGAAATTTGTTCCCGAATATGTGAACGCTACCTTGCTGTTTATTAAAAAAAACTGTGTTTGCAATGTTCAACGCAAATAATTTTTAAACAAAGTATTACCAAGCAATATACGATTGTAAATTCCTCTGGCATCCGATACCAAGTAGAAATTATTTTCATTTTATGAATCTGATGTGTCTGATCTCCTTCTTCTTGAATCCTTCTCATTGCATCACATCCCAAATCTCCCAGCCATGGAGAATGAAATGAGAGAGCCAAGCCATTATGCAAAGGAGACTGAGACTGGAATGCAATAGAAATTCACTCATGCATCATTCCATTCCTCTCTCCTCTCCTTCTCTATTATGATTGAGGAAGACCCCACCTGTTTCCCACTTTGGAACTGTGCATAAACTTGGAATCCTTCTCTCTTACTCTCGAAGGAGCATGCAAAGTAAAGTGTGAGGTCAAATTAAAACTACGACAAAGTATTTCCCTCTCTCTCTCTGTTCAAGTCTGATGGGGACGTATTTTTTTCCATTTTAATTCCCCATATCACGACTAAATTTAAGATTTTATTGCGTTCAATATTTCAGTACTAACAAGTTGCTCTTTCTGGAATGGTGTGTTGTTGTTTCCCGTTTGATAGTGAAAGTTTGTGTCATGTCATGTCACACAGCTGGTGGCTAAGCATCTGTAACAAAGGCGCAAGGGGTGTATTTTAGAATTTATAAATCTCTTTTCTTCCCACTTCCCGAGCGAGCATAAGCAGACCCATATTATGGAACTTGGAAACAAATGGATGTTGTTGTTTTTTATGAATTTATTTTCTTTTTTGTAGCCCTCCCTCACACCCACAAAAAAAACTTAACATGTTGCATTTACTTACCTACATGCATGATATGATATTACACAACAAGTGGTTTATACGAGTTAGTATTTTATAAATAAGCGTGGACAGAGATGCAGGAAAGCTTTACGTTCAGACATATCACGGTCTCCTGCACAATTCCTTCATTTTTTTCCTGTCCAAACTGGAACCATCCGACCTGTTATTCGGAAGAGTTGTGAATGCGCTTTAGCTATATCGAGAACGTCAATTTTATTCATTCAATTTTTTTTTATAAAAATCTATTTTGATTTCATCCTCCCTTTTTACTCATTCCGCCTTACACTCCACTCATGAGTCGGGTGTGTGGTGCCGGTGATGTGGGGTGGTCATGTCCAGAACAAGATGATTATCCTATCATGCTGTGGCCTGATCTATTTCTCTGGAAGAGTGAGAAGATTTTTCCAGCAATGAATTCAATTTACACGTCCCCACTCCAGTCTGTCGACCATCTCTCTCTCCCTCTCCGTATCTGATTCTGTGCCCTCTCCTCCATCCAGTTATACAAATACTCCCCACTTATTCCAAATTCCACTCCAACCAACCAAACCATAGTCAAAAGGAATGAATGATATTCTCTATTTTACGACCACTCCTTTTCCATTTTCATCAGGATCATTACAAAAAATACAGTTGTTTTTCTCCAGAATTAGTTCCAGCTACTACCAGCCTCCCTCCCTTTTCATTACACTATTTGCTCTCATTTTTATTCTTTTTCCTTTCATTCCAGCCAACAACATAAAAAACAGGGAACACGTTTTTAAGTGCATTTTACACATTTATTCCCCAATTCCCTTCACTTTATCTCTCGAAGACTGACCACCACCATAGAAGAAGAAAAACATGCGTTTTTATACCCATTTCACATTTCACTTCAATCTTCCGTAAGTAATATCCAGTTGCAGGCAGAACCCACCCCCAACATGGATGTTCAAATGATGACCAGCGAAAATAATTTAAAAAAAAAGCAGAAGCAGCAACAACACAAGAGCTTCTCCTTGCTCTCTTTAAAAATCCTGGTTCAGATGTTTTGGGGAGAAGACATCAAATCCATCCCACATAAAAAGCGAAATGATCTCGAAATGATGATGCCCCTTCCTTAAAAAGGAGTGCGATGTGCTGTTTTTTTTGAGTGAGAGACCCCACTAAAATTGCAATTGCCTCACTTTACGAACTTTTTTTTTGGAGCCGAGATGGTTGGTGAGTAGACCAAGGAGAAAAATCCAGAACAGACCACCGGCCATTCCAGAAAAATAATCTCCAAATAAGTGTTAAAGAAGGAGTAGCACAAATATAAAGCTAAATAGTCATATCCGATTCCTTTTTACATCAGAGTCATTATCACTTCAGCTTCACCACTTCAGCCAGTCTCACACGTTGAAATTCAAGATGATGAGAGGATCATAGTGGAAAATAGTGTTTTATTGTCATCATAATAACATAACCCGTTCCATTCATTCCTAAGCCTGGAAAGAAAGAGCTGAGCGTGAGAGAAAAGAGAATTTCATAAGAAATAGCTTCGATTTTTGAGACGAGCTTGGCTTGTGAACTAACTTGGTTGAGAAGAGTCATTTGAAGATGAAGCTGTCCAGGAATGTGTGTATGGCTAACTCAGATTTGAGCTCGGTGGATGGATGGATAGATGAAACTTGGACTTGCTGAGAAATGAATGAACTTGAACAAAATCACATGAAACATGAGCAGTTTGAAAGAGAGGGCAAGTGGATCTCTGAGAAAATGGAAGTGGAGAGGGGGAGGGAAGGAAGGAAAGGGTTATTTAATTTTTATAACAATGCAACTCAATCCATTTCTTCTTCCCCTTTTCAAGACATATCCGTTTCACACTCCTCAACACAAACATGGAACCTCCAAGAATGGAGACCTGGGATCAGCATCATCCCCATATCAATATACTAGGATGTATTTTCTCCCACACATTCATTCCTTTATTTCACCCTAATTCTTTCCTCCATTCTCATATGTACAATCCGCTTAACTATGCAGTGCAGTTTGCTTTCATTCAGCTTGTTTTATTTTTTTCCTTTTCTTTTGAGATTCTTTATTTTATTTATTTATTTTATTTTTCTCGGCTCTTTTCAATTATTTTCTTTGTACTTCCTTTTCCCACTCACAACAACTCCAATCCAACTAACAATAATATAAGAATAACAATATTCTTCATATTACTCAACTCACCCCTTTCCAGTCTTTTTTTCCTTTTGTTCCCTTTGTCACGCTCTCCAGTCACTCTAATGTTGATTCATAAAAGGAGGAGAAAGGATGAACATGAAAGGAAGGACCAACACCTTTAAGCAGATCCTGAGATTTTTTTTATCGTGACGATGACAAAAAGGATGCAACCGACTGCCACAAGTTTCCTTCGTCATCGTTATCAGTTATCATGATCAAAGCCATCATCATGAATACTCCATTTTGTTTTTGCAAGAAACATTTATTTATTCCCAAAAAAAAAACAAAAAAAATAATTTAAAGACACTTCAAGTTATCATCTACCAGTATGTAAGGAGTATAAGTATGATGGTATCATAGAATTAAGGAATTATTCAAATTGAAAATAAAAACATTTAACAATTTCCACAATACACTCCAATTTTATACTTCATCATTTATTACAATTTGGACACAAGTGGTCGAATGATCTGACGTTCTCTTACCTGTGTAGCTTTTTATTTAACAAATTCTCGTCCTGGAACTGCTGCCTGGAACCTTGCACAAAAATTCCTTTTTTATAAAAAAAAAAGTGGAAGGGACGCATTATTTTCCGGTCTCATCGTCGTCGCTATTGTAGTTGTAACAACACAATTTGAAGAAATTGATGGAGTAAAGAAGAGAAAGCAGAGCAGCTTTTTTAAATATGGTTTTGCATTGGGGACTATATATTTTTTGGCAAGACTTTCTTGTTTACTGACTGAAGCCACCGAAGCAAGTCCGGATGAAAGAACACCGTGATGAAGAAAATTCAGTGATTATTTGCTCTCTTTCCATAATAAATTTTCAGTTGTTGCTGTTGGGAAAGAAGAATGAAGGAAACCAATTTGATTTCCAGTTGTTGACTATCTCAGCCATGTGAGTGTAAACATTGAATGGAGTAAGTACGGGAAAAGAAACTGGTGTCGTGTAAAAAAAAGATTTTTATTTTCAAGAGAAAGCCTCTCTCCAGTTTTGCATGGTCCCAGGAGCTCTCTCAGCTCAAGCTGCAGTCCAGTCCAGTTCTTCTTGAAAAGAAAAAGAAAGCATGGATGGCTGGCTGGCTGGAGATCACATTTCCTCCTTCCCACACCGGGAAAGGAAAAGCAATGAGTAAAGAAGAATCCCTTCTTCTCTCTTTCTTTCAATTTTCTCCAAATTTAAAAAAAAAAATGAATTGAGCAAAAAAAAACCAAACTCATGGGATGGGTTGATTCAGTCAAAAGAAAGAGAAAGCAAAAAATTACGGGTTCCACTACTCCTGTTACTTCCCTTCGGTTGCGTGCCTGCCCAATGCAAGATAAAAAAAGAGAAAGGAAGAAGAGAAGAAGAAAGGAATGAACTAACTCAAACAAACAGGATCACAATTTCCGGTTTCTTACATGAGCTGTGGTGTAATCCTTCTCTCATAAGTTGGAGTTTAGATGGGTTATTCCAAGATTGAAATTCATATGTACTTGGCTTAAGCGTAGCACGCATAAGGGATAAATGAATTTCATTTCGCCGTACTCTCCGGTACCACAGGTTTGCAGTAGCCAGGTTATGTGGATTCAGTTTTGCTGTATTCGTTGTTCCAAGAATGCGCAGTAGAAAATTAAGCTTCACGTGATTCTGCTTGCATAGTAAGGTGGGATATTTAAATTTGTAGGGATCTTATCTTATCATCATACAGGGATAGATGATAGATGCTGTCCTGTATGTTTTCATTTAATGGTTTCATGTAGGGATATTTGCATATTCTGTTTTTTATTTTATTTTTGAACGCATGATATGATGATTAACATCAGATAATACAACTTTTCGCTCTGATCATCATTTTAATCACCTTTATTACTTTCATTTAATGAATATTGATTTTCAACTTTAACTAACTTTAATGTCAAATGTCAGGACTTCAATATGATTCGAATTTCATATTATACCCTTTGCGTTTTGCATGATTTTTCCTAGCGCACTGTTACTTACATTCGCCTTTCCTTCCCGTGTGCCATCTTCATAACTCAAAATCCTAAATATGTATGCTCTTTAAAGCACGCGGAGTTGTCGTTGGGTGCGATTATTATCTTGCAGCGTAGCTTTGCAAGATATTAAGAACTAGGATTGACCGTGAAAGACCCTGACGGGTCATAAGCATCTAGTGCTCTATTATATAAAGTCCAAGATTACACTGGATAGTTACAACATTACGACAGCGGTCAACCTTGTAACAACCGTGTGACAACAATGAACCTTGTGACAGTCAACGACGCAGTGACAACCGTGTGACAACCATTGACGATCTGACAACCATGTGACAACCATTGATGATGTGTCAATCCTGTGACAACCATTGACGATGTGACAACGATGCGACAACCATTGACGATGTGACAACCATGTGACAACCATTGACAATGTGACAACCATGTGACAACCACTAACAATGTGACAACCATGTGACAACCATTGACGATGTGACAACCATGTGACAACCTTGTGACAACCATGTGACAACCATTGACGGTGTGACAACCATGTGACACTAATGGACCTTGTGACAACCATGTGGCACTAATGGACCTTCCGACAACCATGTGACAACGAAAGACTATGGGACAACAATGTGACAACCATTGACGGTGTGACAACCATGAGACAACCATTGACGTTGTGACAACCATTGATGATGTGACAACGATGTGACAACCATTGACGTTGTGACAACCATGTGACAATTATTGACGCTGTGACGTGTGATATCATATTATTATGCAGTAACCAACTTTTCAAATGGGAATTAGCGAAATGCAGAAGAAACGGAGATTCTTGTCACCTGCTATTTTCAGGCTGCCTATTCAACTAAATATGATATACATATGTCCATTGCCTTCAACAGGAATCATCAAAACTGCTGCGTCCAGTTTTTGAGAATATTTATCAGTGAAATATGCAAAATCCAGCATTGCAGACCTGTTTCCCGACCCCTGCAACCGATTGCGAATTCATAGAAACTAATATTACGACAATTGGTTTGGTAGTTTTTAAATAATTGGTGCAAAACAAAACTACTACTTTTAATTTTGATGTTGAAAAGTTCCATTTAAAAGTATGCACTCTCACTGGGCCATAGAGTAAGAATCGCCCCGGTCACTTCAATAAGGACTTTATATAATAGATGTCTGGTCCGTCTGTGTGTCTGTCTGTCCGTCTGTCTGTCCGTCCGTCCGTCCGCAGGATATCTCGAGAACGGCTGAGAATTACAAAAACACT
>JAQIWX010001249.1:0-10994 GCA_034696785.1 Lepidocyrtus cyaneus
AAAACAAAACAAAAGTGTTTTTGAGAAGTGTTCCTATTTATGACTATATACTACTACGGCTCCTACTCGAAACTGTCCGGTCAAGACTGTTTCACTCCAATCCCGGATTTTTTTTTTATGGGATGACCACTCAACTCCAACTCTCTCCCCTTCTCACATCTCACATTTCTCTTTCATTTCATTGCCCTAATTTATATCTGGGGATGGCGTGGCCTTATTTCCCCTTTTTTATACAAATATAAAAAAAAATATAAAAAATGCGAAACAAATTCACTTTCTCCTCTTCTCCAGTTCCACTTTCACTTTGCTATGTGTACACTCCATTATTAAAGTTTTATTTTTGCAGAGGGATGCATGTCCGGGGGAGTAGCCCATACGCTCCCTAGTCACTCCCGAGCGATTATAAAAAAAGCCAGAGCCAAAGCCAGCGTGGCTTGTTTTGTTTGTTGTATGTGCTTTGTCTTTTTTCACCAACACAAATCCATTTTTCATTCCCCTCTCTCCACGCGTAAAGAAAGGAAAATATTATTCCAGCTTGAGCTTTCCCTGATTTGTAAGTACAAAAATAAACTTACATAGATGGAAAAGCAGGAACAACGACGGAGGAGGAGGGATAGGTGGGATACAAATTACCGAGATTTTTCCCTCCTGGGTAAATATCACATAGTAATATGCACATTAACCTATAAAAACTTTCTCCGACTTTTCCCTTTCTTTCTTAAGCACAGCGGCAGCAGTGGAGTAAGTAGCAAGAAGAAGAAGAAGAAGAAGGAGAAAGAAATGAGAGGAGGGAAAACATCAGTGGCTTTTTGCCTTGGATGAAGGCGAAATAAGTTCCTTTAGCTTTATGTATTTGTTTCTTTTATGACATGACTATCTATCTAGCCATGTTTTGACAAGGCCATGCTCAAAAGCAAAAGGAGAAGAAGAAGAAGAACCAACGAAAAACTTTCACTTCCTTTTTGGGCTTTCCTCTTTAGCTTTCTTTGCTTTCACTTCAGTGCCCTTTTTCCCTCTTTGATTAAAATCGATATCCATGCAAGCTCTGCAGCAGCAGTAGCAGCAGCAGCGAACGACAGACCAGACCGACCGACCAACCAAGCCAATGCGGCAAAGCTGAATGGAAAGGGAAAGGAAAAGGGAAAGCTTTTGAAGGATCAGGGCCATTCTTCCTTACTTTTTTCACTCCCGTACTATAAAAGGAAGAAATGCAACGCAACTTGATACATACTTTTTGTGTGTGTGGCCTAGATGCCCGCAACAATATCTATCGGCCCATGTTCAAATTTTTATGCCATGAGTCTATTCCGAGGAATGGAATGGGATGGCATTATCATATCCCATCATCATATCATATCATCATATCATACCATATTTATTTATATATGAGATTATATCCAAGATGAGAGATAATTTGATGAAGATTGGGTATGGCTTGGCTTTCTCCCTTTAGTTTTTCCCCCAATCAACCGGATTTAATAATGCATGAGGAAACTAGCGATATGGTCTAAACTGAGCTCCAGTGAGTTGAGTAAATATGGATATGGATGTTCCGCCTCCGCTGAAACATGTCAATTGCCATTTAGATCCCATCTGATGTAAGAAGTTAGCCAGCCAATTTTTGCCGTTTTTTTTCGGGTTTATATATCTTCTTCGACGCTGAGGATCTGTAAATGTGGAGGATAACGGTTGTTGGGAGTAAAGTAAAGTAATATAATGCATGAGAATGGAGGACGGAATAATAATAAAGAAGGACACATTTTATTTTTATGGTGCCCTTCTCATAAAATGTCTTTCCTCTTGGGAGCCATATAGCAATCCCAGCTTGTTTACATGTGTCCAGCAACAGTAAAAGGGGATCAAAAGCATACATTATTATAAAGGAGTAAGAACGTTTTTTAAAAGGGGGTTTAGCTGGATGGATGAAGAAGGGAAAGCTCCCTGCAGTAATGAAGCTTGAGAATCAGTATTCCATTCCGGTTTCTGCTGAATGGAAAAGGAATGGAAATAGAGAGAAAAGGGATATAGTATGGGGGAAAGGGAAAGTGTTGAATTTGCAATTCTGGAAAGTAGGGCTTTTGTTCCAAGGGAAGCCAAAACTATGTAGAGGCATTCATTTCCGATGTCGTCATTTCCAAAAAAGCCACGTCTCTATATTTTCTGTGGATATGGAATAGGATACTACTCAACTGGCTGGGTATTTTTAGTTGAGTAATATGAAATGTCTGCGGCCTATGAGAACCCTTCATATAAAATGTAAAAATCGTACAAAAGTTTGGAGATTTTGTTGAAAGTTGGATGGAGAGAGTGAGAGAGGTATGCGGGCTGATGCTGATTAAGCTTGGCTTAGCTTTGGCTTTGTGTACGGAGGAGCAAAAAACAAACTCGGCTCTCTGTTTTGCACCTCTCTCAACCAAACCAACTTGAGGTTCACTTCACAGCTCCAGCAGCCCAGCTAGAGCGAAAGTTTTGCCAATATGTATACTGAATGAAGGGAAGAAGCTGGTTGGTCGTCATTAAAATAGAATCAACGCCTGTCCGTTTTATAAAGGTAAATTCCAAACATAGTTAGAAACTATTACAAAATTTTCCCCAAAAGTTGGAAACACGCTATTTTACATAACTTTATATGCTTTTACTATTAATATCTATTTAGTATAATATTATGGAATTATGAATTAACCAAGTTTGGTTAAATTTGCAAAACGAGTAACGTCAGTTTTATACACAAGTAATAAACAGTGATATGCTTTTTTTGCTTTCACTTTCTCCGTTTTTGCTGTTTCCCAAATTGTGAAATACGCAGTGGTGAAAATGTGAATGTACTTAACTGTAACTGTAATAATGGACTATAGCACCTATTACTATCCTAGAGGTCTACTTAAAATAATTACCAGACCATTACGCATTGATTACCATTACCCGTTTCATGGCTTGAGGATGCAAATGCCAGGGAAAATTACAGGACCAGGACCCCAGCTTGCTTGCTCACAGTTTTGCAGCTGCAGGAGCACTTTATGAACCAAAGCAAACATAAACATCAAGGGATTCATTAAATTTATTGCTATTTCTATATGAAGCAATGAAGCAATTACACATGCCATTCTGCAATCTACAGACTGCCTGCATATTTTTATCAAGCATACCTAACCCAAACGGATGGCGACAGGATGTTGGGGAAAGGAGGCTGGTCCGCCTTCTTTTCAGACCGATATAGAAGTAACTACGTAATAGATGAATATGTACTTATCGTTAGTACATGCATAATTCACAATGCAAATACTGTTTTCTCACCAGGATCGCAACTGCGGTGATGATAACAACGGTGACGGTATTGCGAATGTTGCTGACTTTCACCGTCGAGTATCAGCCCATAACATACAACGCTATGACAATAAAAACATGCTAAAAACTATAAGCCTGAATATAGGGGCTTTAAAATGAAAGAGTTTAAAATGGGAGAAAGTGTTTCCCGTTTATTGCGGAGATGAAATCGTAGTTATAATTTCTTAGGCTAGTTGTCTGTCTGTTTGCATGATAATAACTGAAGAACGGCTCCGAATTTTAAGGTTCTATTTTCGATGATATATGTACTTATTGACCATGGCTTGGATGGGTTAGTAGATAAGGTATGCAGCAGATCAACCGGAAGCGGATTCAAAGTCAAGGTCAATTTATTTTTATGTGACAACATATAGCAAATGGGGTGTCATATTCGAAAGCTTATCATCACTTATCTGTTTGGGTGGCGCTAATTTTATCATGATAGGTTAACTGAAAGTGGGTCAAAGGTCAAGGTCACAATTATTAATATGGGATTTCACAGCAAATCGGGCATCATTGAAAAGTTCATTCGTTGGTGAGGTCGGTGTAATTGTAATATAGTTTTCTTATTTGTTTAGAACACGCATATTTCATCTCCGTCGTTATGGAGTTGTAACGGTTTATTTTATTCACTTTCATTTCACTGAATTCATCAACAGGAACTGACAAAAACAAAGCCACGAATTAAAAAAGCTTGTCCAAAGCAGACATCTAAAAGGTCCACATGGGGCATTCTGATCCACGGCACTGTACTGTGTAGCTGAGCCGAGGATGAATGCAATAAATGAGATCGTAAAAGGTAGATGATGGTCTTGATAAATGATGTAGGAGTAGCTCTTGCTACAGCCACAGTGGCAAACATCCGGAGTTGGGTCCACCTCCGGGAAAAGTGGGGAAAGCTCGGCTGATGAGCACTCCACAGAGATGACAAGTGGTGATCGGAAGCAAACAGGAAAGTTTTGCCGGAAGGGAAAAGCTTACGTGAAATCAGCAGATGTGATAAAAGGTCGAAGGATGAGTGTGATCGTGAAAAGGACGGGAAGCTGAAGCTGTACAAACACAATCAGAAAAGCTGCACGACCCAACTTCAATTCACTATGTAAATTTGGAACGTTTTCCAGGTGAGCGAATAGATTCGATACATAGCCTATTGTAGTTATTTATGTATGGGGAACTATGCTCACTCCGCTTACAAAACCTTTTATATATCCATATCCGGTATGCAACTTTTCAATTTAGTACTCCCCAGAGAAAAAAAAAAGTTGAGGGCATGAGTGAAAAATGAAGGCTGTATAAGCTACTGATAAAAAGTAGTAGAAATTCAGGATGCATTTTTAGCAACAGTTTTTATTGAAAAGTCTCAATTCGCCTTTAATATCGGGTTCATGAAAAAAGCCCGATAGTACAATTCTGTATTAAGCAATTTAGCAAAAAGATCCGTCGAGCAAAACAATTACGCAAACGACCGTTGCCTTGCAACACATGTCTTGTCCATATACCCATCCAAACTAGGAAAACCGCAATCTTTTCTTTCGCCTCTGCAATTTTTTTTAGTCGATTCATCAGATCCGACAACATCCGCATAGTTAGGGGATATTTAAAAATATTTAATGTCACTTTAAATCATGATCATAAGTAATCAGCCAGCAATTTCAATGTAAAACCTTTTATTGGAAAAGGAAACATTTAAACATGAAATAAAAATACAAGGCTGATAAAAAAAAATGCAACGTTTTAGATAATTGTAATTCATTAATAATGTAATAACTTATTTATATTCCTGAAAATGCAAACCTAGGTTTTAACCAATCCATAAATCTGGGGTACATAAACTGAATGCGGCAATACAATATAGGAAATCAAAATAAAATGTAAGTTATTTTAAATAACAAAATATGTATGTAAGTATTCCAGAGATTCCCAAATTCGGCAATTCAATTCGATCAGCGACAGAACTACAACCACCAAAACGGTTCCATTGGTTGCTCTGTTTCCGTAGGAGTTTCATAGTCAACCCTGATATTTTTCTTTCGCAGAGCCGTTTGAATCCAATCTGACATGATTGGCTGTTAATTTTTAGATTAAAAAAATAAACAAATTAGACGAAAAACATAACGATTTTCAAAATTAGCTGCATCCAGCAAAATGGTTAAATTCGTAGATCATGCTAGTGCTAGGGTGGCTTTACCAGATCAATGTTAAACGTCACAGACTTGAGTAAGGGAAGCTTGATAAGTCCATCGCTCACTGCAACATCTGTCAAGTTTTTGCTCATGGAACTGAAGGTTGTTAAGCCTGAAAATTAAATTTAACACGAGCTTATAAATCCGTTATTTAGTATCAGTTGTTCATTCTAATTTTCTAGTTTCAAGTCTGATTCTGATCTTACTTTGTAACGCTGTAATATTTGGGCGGATCTCATCCCCGCCGCCCTCTCCCACTTTCCCAGTGATTCCACTATCTGTCAAGGTAGTTCCAAGGTCCTCCAACCACCTCAGGTTGCCCCAGTGCTGGCACACCATGGAGAACTGGCTATCATTCAGAACAATCGCCAGGGATTCCACGTTTGGCATCCACTCCACCAAACTCCGAAGATCCTCATCACTCACAGCGTATTCTAACATCAAATCCTTCAACCGTTCCAGCTTCACGTCGCCAATCTCTGATCTCAACGTGTTGGAAATCACGAGTGTCCTCTCATACCTTATTTCCTCATATCCCAAACTCTCATCATTATTAGTTATCCGGAGTCTGGTAAGGTTGGGCATGCACTTCAGAAACTCCACATTGTCGCAGATTGTTCCAGCCACACTAAATTCCTTCAAGTTGGGCAGTTCAACTTCATAAGGAAAGCCAGTCAAATGGATTCCATCCGACTGCCTCACACCTTTAATTTTCTTCAGAGTGTTCCCATGGAAACGAAGCACTTCCTTGATGAGTTCCCTATCCAAGTCCCCACAAAATAAGATGGTGAGGTAGGTCACTGGGATGTGGAGCTCCCGAAGTAGATTAAACACATCCCGAGTATCTGGATCATGCCGTAAGGCAAAATTTGGGAACATTTCAAACTGCTTCAGGATCAGCTTGCGAGGATCGTGTTGCCTAATAAGTTTGACAGCGTTGAACAGCGCTTGGGTGTTGTCGCTTCCCACATATTCGGCGTTGTTGATTGTGATGGAAGTGAGGGAAGGAAAGTGGGACAGGAGCTCCATCCAGGAGACGTGAAGGTTGAGGGAGGGCACTTCCCTGTCGAATATGATGGACTTGAGCTGAACATTCTCTCCATATAATGGATTGGAATAGCGAAGTGGCTCTTGAATAGGGACATCCGGGTATCCGTCTGGGACTTTATAGTAATATGGGTTGTGAAACACTAAATGTCGGAGGTTAGGGCATGCCTGGTAGATGACCTTTCGGAAGTCCTCAACTTCGATGAAAGTGGGATCGGTGAGCTCCAGCGTAGTAACGTGGGGTCCAAATGCATTCCAAAACTGTTCTATTTGCTCCCGACTGTGGTCGAAATAAAAGTTCCAACCTTTCAAGTGTAGCTTACGCCAAGGTTTGGTGTGGAAGGCATTTAGCGGATCTCTAATGAACTCAAGTAATGTGCTGATTGCCAGCCCGTCCTCCGCCATGAATGGGGACCTGACATCTTTCCACTCAAAGGTGATGGGCTTGGAAGAACGCAAGGCAGACAATGCTTCATCCCGCCAGGTCTTGCAGACCAATCTGCACTTGGGTAGAGCTTCTGGAGGACACTGCTCGAAAAGCGTTTTCAAAATCTGAAAAAAAAACAATAAAAATAAGTTTTAAAAAAATCATTTAATTACAGATTAAATTTGACTGTCACGTGTGGGCAAATAACAAGTCGGCGATCGATCACTATTAAATTAAAGGTTATCCACATACCACCGGATTTAGCAGCGGGTGGACCATGGCATAATATTTGGAAGTTGATGGAACACTCCTGCTGTCGGTTTTAACTTTTTTACATCCATTGTTCTCCTCGCCTTCCGATGGTGGTGGAGGATCTGGATCCGAATCTGTTTGGGAACCACCCCCACCGTCTGCGTCCATTCTCTAAGGAACCCTTGTCGGTATGTCTGTGCAATAGTTTTATTATGAAATGAATGCAAATCAATCCGCAAAACTATAGACACACTATCTATGCAGTTCTTTTAATTTATATCGCCACTTCAATACAGCAATTTAGAAAAATATATAATTTTATTCACACTATTGTTTCAAATGTTTAGGTGTGTGTGTGTGTGAAAAAAAAAACAATTAGCGGGAACTTGAGGAGGGCGTTTGTATAGCAGGTTCAGGTTTCAGCTTGTAAATCATCTGTTTGTATTGTTGTTTTTCTTTCATTGCATAGCTCATTTTTTTGCAGGCATAGGCAGGGCCTGAAGCTGTTTGTTTGTTTCAGTTCGGTGTGATCCTCATTGCTGTTCAATACTGCGGTTGCTGCTATAGCTATATATGGCTATGTTGCTCTGATGATGATTGATATTGATGATATTATTCTTATTTTGAAGAAAAACCAAACAAAGTTGGAGCGGAAAGCAAACAATGAGAATACTTCTTTGTTGATAGAAAAATGTATCTATAACAACAAGGTGTTCAGTATATAGTTAAATGCCTGCATCTTTAGCTAATGGTTGTGGGGATAAAATTTGTGTTATCGGTGGCATTAGATATGAAAAACTATTTTTATTTATGAATTTTGACTTTTAGAGTGCTTCCTAACATTCTAAACATGGATGGAAAAGTCCAAGTTATCTAAAGTTCTATGTATATGTTACATATAATATGTATAGGTAAATGGTGTTATGTATTTAGTGCATTTTTTGCTCTATCTTTGTTAGGGGGAATGGACAAAGCTGAATATGTATTAGGTGGAGAAAAGACGAACAAAAGCTTTTACATTTGAATTTTTATAGGATTTTTTTTCTACTATGTATGAGCATAGATGCCAGATCTGGCATTTAACAGACAATAAAATCAAAATCATAACAAAATCAAACTAAAAAGGGTTCAGCTAAAAAAAGGATTAACCAAATTCATACCTTTACTAAGAAAGGATGAAAAGCAACGTATATTTTTTGGAAGGTACATAATAATATAGACTATTACATGAATTGAGTCGTGTAGCAACTAGCAAATATTCCTCTCAATATTTTGGATTTCTGTAATTTTAGACATTTAAGCCACTTCACGGAGACCCCCCACTGGAGCCGCATAATAATTAAGAACATATATGTAGGTATAAGCATTTAAGAGAAATAGATGCAAGCTCAACTCATTTCTTTCTTTCAGACTTTTATTCAGACCAGAAGTGGCTGGCATCTTTTCACTTCATGTTTGGCAATGGTCTCGGTTAGACCTACAAAAGAAATCAAACTCAACAGTTTCTAACTTACCTACGAATTAAAAATAATTACTAGATGATAGTCTCATTGTAGAAATGGTGCAGTTTACAAAATTCAAGTTATCGTGTCCCAACACGGGGCTCCTCTTCATAATCGCGGGGCTGGCTGTGGGCAACTATTCCTACGAAAATTATGAGAAGCGTAAGCTTATAGCAACTAAAATACAATAAAATATGGCATGGTTTCCTGTAAAACTGCCTATTCCAGTGGTAAAATTACTAGAAATATAACTAACATTTTGTTTTGCTTTGGATAATTATTTTCAGATCTAATCAGGGGAGCTTCCCAGCAGGTTGGGAATGGAAACGTCGCTGCAGTCGATGATGGAGGTGATAAGATATTGCCGAATCCAGTTTCGGGTAAGTTGGATTGTATAATATATTCATGAATCGCTAACCATGTGACAAATAAGTAAATACTTATAAAATAATAACTAATCATTTAAACTCTGTCTTTAACAGACAAATATTCCCATCCCCTCGACCCCCTCTCCGCCCTGGAGATGCAGAAGGCAGGCCGGATCATTAGAGCTTATAACACCTCCGCCGAATGGCAATTCAAATGCATTGGTCTCCGGGAGCCGGACAAGACTTTGATGTTCCCATATTTCCAGACGCGGACAATCCCTCCAGCCGGCCTGATCCCGAGAAAAGCAAACGTCCTCATTTGCGACCCCGCTACAAGATTTCCAATTTTTGTTATAGTTAACCTGAGCACAGGGAAGGTGGAGGAGTGGAGGGAGGGAAAGGCCGGAGAGAAGATTGGGACGATTACCCCCGAAGACAATAATTTGGTCTTGGACATCGTCTTCAACGACCCGGCAGTTCGTCTAAGGTTGCATTCGAAGGGCTATACGGACATATCGAGGATTATTGGGGATGTATGGTAAGGTTAACAATTTACTTTTTGTAATTAAAATTATGTTTTGATTAACTAGTCAATTATTAAAATTTGGCTCAGTAAAAAAAATATGGATTTTTCAGGGACGCTGGCTATGTCGCCGATAAACCCAACTACTCCCAAGCCCTGAAGCTTGTCCAAGTTTATTTTTACGTAACCAAGGGAGACGGAACTAACTATTATGGTGAGTGAATAAATTCAGAATAAAATTAAGGAAATAATTATTTTATTTAACTTTAAAAAAATATTTTAAATTGTAATGTTTCCAGCTCATCCACTTGATTTCATTGTGACCGTCCAGCTCGGGCCCAACAAAGTTGTGGGGATTGAGAACCTCCCAATTCAACAGGATTTCGATACTTCCAACCGCAAGGGGGACTCCGTGCCCACCGCAGACTCGGAATACTTTTCCAAGTTCCTCCAACCCAACTCCATTCGTCGGGACTTGAACAGGCTTCAGATTACACAGCCGGATGGAGCCAGTTTTAAGGTAGCAGGGAAGGAGGTGACATGGCAGAACTTCAACTTCCGGATCGGCTACAATCCCCGTGAAGGATTTTACATTAACACGATTACCTACAATGATGGTGGAAACATCCGGCCGCTGATTTACAGGCTGTCCATGTCGGAAGTGTATCTGTCTTATGGTGACCCAAGGCCACCTTACCACCGGAAGTCGGTAAGTTATCAATGATAACTTATCATCATCACAGTTTAAAAATATTCTTCCCAAATAGTTCATTTCAAAAACATTTAATTTAATTTATTTTTATTTCTCTAAATCTGCAGTCGAATGACTTTGGCAACGGTGAATTCGGACTCGGCCTTCGTACCCTCCCTGTCCGCCAGTTTTGTCGCGGAAATCCCTACTACCTCAAATCCGACCAACATAACGAAAAGGCTGAAACGTGGATCCTCCAAAATTCCCTCTGCGTTGTGGAAGAGGACGCCGGACTCCTTTGGGCTCATCAGGATGACGCCTCCTCCACAACGGAAGCCGTCAGAAATCAACGCTTGGTCCTGAGCTCCCTCGTCACCTACGGAAACGAGGACTTCTTCATCTCCTGGAGATTCTACCAGGATGCCACCATCGAGCTGGCCATAAAGGTTACCGGTCTCCCCAGTACAAATCTCGTGGCCATCGATGTGAAAGCTCCGGACTATGGGAATCTCATGATGCCCCAAGTGTACACCCAGGACTATCAGCATTTCTTCGCCGTCCGGGTGGATGCCGATATTGACGGTTTGGAGAATACCGTGTCAGTGGAGGACATCGTTAGAGTGTCCAGCAGGGTCAGCCCACAGAACCCGTATGGAAATGGAATCAAAATCAATTCC
>JAQIWX010001250.1:0-10993 GCA_034696785.1 Lepidocyrtus cyaneus
CATTTCGGCATATAAGATTAAAAGGAGGAACAAGGAACCGTTTCATATCATCTTTGAATTCATCCCCTTCTTCTACAAACCAACCACCACCCTCTTTTACTTTAGGTAGAAAAAGAAAAACCTTTTCTTTCAAGAACCCATTCGCTGCACTGCACTACCTTTTTATTCCTGCTGACATGATGATGATGATGTAATCTTAATATTCCTGGCTGTTGTGTTCTCTCCTTTGTCAGATTCATATCAAGTCGGTATTCATATTCATCTATTTAGAAAATTTAAATACCTACCTGCTCCAAAAGGTAGTAAGCATAGGTACAAAATTAGAACAAGAAATTTGAAGGATCTCTGCATTTTTAAAAAAGCCAAAATTTAAAAAAAGGAAGACTTCATATTTTTTTTACTACGGACCATCTTACTTCTCCAACCCCCATTTTTTACTTAAATTTCCATCCCTCTATCATTATGTAACTTTAGCTTTACATTGTTCCTATTTTACCTTTCCTCCCATCATCATCTCAGATCCCATCCTTAAAGACCATCCGATCCGAGTTCGATACAAGTGCATTGTACAATTGCAGCAAGAAGACCAAGCCAAAGCCAAACAATGATGATCTCATCTCACCTTTTTCCTCTCAATCTGTTTTTGATGGGGCTTGCTTGTTCCTCTGCCCTGCACTATGTTATAACAGGGATGTTTGTTTGATTGTGGTGGTGGTGGTGGCGCAACTTGGCTTTACCCTGAGTTGACTTACCACCACCACCAATGCAATGCTACATAGCTGGTCCCCCTTTTAAAACTGTGAAGGAAAAAGAGATACTTTTTAGTCGTTTACCTGTCGGTCTCCTTCTTCTCCTCGATAAGTTTTTTTTTTCATGTCGAGTGGCTACGGTCTTCCTAGCCGAAGGGAAGAACGAATGCGAGCAAACGCAAGAAAACCAAAAAAAAAATAACATGCATCCCCCTTTTTACTTTTACTTCATATATAAAATCATACACATAGAAACATCTATATCTACATAATATATCTATATAGTGGCTACTCGCTACTCTCGCAATTGTTTTGACTTCTTTTTCCTTCCAAGTATCACATCAGCGAAAAAAACAGAACACTATCATCATTTTTACCTATTATTCTACCATGTAGAAAGAAGAGTGCGTACAAACTTTACTCTTTTTCCCACTTCCCGTACTACAATCCAAATCCAAAGCTCGCAATTCTCTAAAGAATCAGTCGAATTTTGGAGGTGGCTCTGTGCAAGTTTTAGTCCTCATCCATCTACATAACACATATTTACCACTTTCATCATCGTAAAAAGTTGTGTTTTCGCAGTCTAGTCTGCACTGCCTTCCTTCTTCGACAACAGTCTCTCAACTCAACCCAACTCTCAAGATTTTGACATAAGAGACTTTTGCCCCTCAAACTCCTCCACTCACTGCATATCAAACTGAAGCCAAACAGTTTGAAGAAATGGGATAGGACTAGGACCTCGACATCGCCGCATTTTCGCATCATCTAAATCATATTAAACTTGATCATCATCAAACCATATCATGATGTAGCCCCCAAAAAACCAACACATTTTTTATTATAATCAAAAGTGTTGTGGCAATTACACATTGCATTGTTGCTGCATTTCAGTTATAAAAAGCTGCTACACATATATGTAGTTGTTTGAGAGACAACTTTTTTTCCTTCGTCTATTCATCCATGTACAAGTTTTTAACTTGCAAAAGCTCAGTTTGAAACATGCGAATTAAATGCAATATTGTATCGCAAATAATATAAGACGAGCCAGTTGTACCCATCATCATCATCATTTCATTGTTAACTCGCCTGGCACCTTTTCTGCCCTTTTTGTGACTGACTGCTAAATAGCTTTGTACCAAGTTTAGTAAGTGCTAAGAGATATCAAGAGCAGCTCAAACCTTTTTTCATGGTTGATTTAAAAAAAATACATTTACGCTTTGCATATGCTGCTGCTGCTTCGGCAATAAAATTGTCTGTAACAAATGGAGAACAACTAACTAAGCAAGAGAGATGATCTGAGGACTGGGGGACGTGAAGGAGCCAGTTTTTTGTACCTACTTTTTTCTGCAGACCGTAGACACGGTTGACACTTGACAGTGCACTGCACTGCCGTATAGAGACTATTTTTTGTTTAATGCTGTGTCCTTTGCAGTGAGAAGTGTGAGTGTTTTTCTTTGTGATTGGTGACGATGATGATGATGATGTTGATCCTGACACGGGAAAATTGTATATTATGCAAAATTATTTTCATCAAGAAGTAAAGTAAATGTGTCTGTCCAATTGTCAAAAATTAGGATCTAGGATTAGTTGCTGTTGAACTGCAAAAAAAAACAATTGTATGCGAAAAAAAAAAGACTTTTAAACCTTTGTATGTATACAAATAATAATTAAGTCGAACAGTTAGTGAACTCTCAAGAAAAAACAGTTACTCCATATCTAAATTAATAAAAATTGTCTCTCAGAAATTATAGCTCACATACATAACGAATTTTTAAGGGAAAGAAAAAAATATATAAGTCATTTTTACCTGCATGATTTCCTGCATGTCTTCCAAAAATATTCTTATCCAATTTCAGAGTATATTTTCAATGATTTAGATTAGAATCCATTAATGCCAAATAAAGAGCGAATTTAATAGTTATTAATAATAGGCAGTTTAAAAAAATTCAAGGCCTAAAACCTTTCACTTTATTCCGTTCAGACTCTCAACGTGAAGTGACTAAAACTGTGTTGGAAGGAGTTTGGAATCATAGCGCAGCAGCAGTTGGAGATCTGACAGTGGAACAAAGTCAGTCGAGGGAGACGGACGGGTTAAGCAAGCATAAAAGCAAAGCCCTTCATACGACCGATAAGCGTGGAGCAGCTATATAGTGTCAGTTCTATGACGAGTTGAGTTCCTTTGTTACAACGCGTAAATCTTTGTGATTGAATGGATGTGAGCGAATTGTCCTTGTACAATTTAAGCATTTAACCTAAATGCAGAAGTGTTCCAAGTCTGCTAAGTTTAAAAGATTTCCTTTAAATCCCTCCGAGTAAAGTTGTATCCGGAAGAATTGAGCAGAGGAAACAAAAACAGTTTATACGAAAGGGAATGGGATGTTGAATACTTACACAAATGCTCAAAATTAATAAGTAGCTATTCTGATCTCAAAAAGTTCATAAACATTTTATTCCCTGTGAAGTCGACTGAACCAAAGTATTTTTAACTACGCGTAAAATCTACATAATGATTATCTCTGGGAAACAATGTTGATTGGAGCGACAGAATGGACCCATTTGATTTCCTCATCCGTCGGCCAACCCCGATAAAGGCTTCCTCCACGGCGACGGACCTTGATTTCGACGAAAGTTTAATAGATCGGATACTCGGGACCCCGCAAAAGATCGACATTCCGGAAAGGTACATCCCCGAAGAAGAGCCCCAACTAGAGCCGGAGGAGGAACGGAAACGATCCCAAAAGGCGGAAGCAATTTGCCGTCTCCTCTCAAAATCCAACGGCGCTGTTGGCATCCCACTCAATCCGGTTCGGCTCCCTGCCGCCAATCCTAAAGCCACCAACAGACTTTCATTCCAGCAGCAAGAGAGCTTGGAGCAAAACGCGAGGGGAAGTTGCAATAGTTATCCTAGGGAGAGGTCCTCCCATTCAAGTAATCAACATCCTCATCAGTACGGCGGGGTTGGGCTGAAAGGGCTCCCCACAGGAACCGTTCATAGCACTCCTGCCAGCCCGGTGAAACGCTCTACTAGTCTGAGAAAGCCAGGCAATATACCCGCGTCCGCAACGATCGGCGGGGGTGGAAGTGCAATTAGCCGCCATTCATTTATACAAGGGGGAGGCTCTCAAAAGTGCGACTGGTCATTGGCAGGAGTCTGTCCACCTAAGGAAGTCAGGTAAGGATCGTCTCCGTCTCCGTAGTTTTAAGTTGAATCCCAGGGCTTAAAATCATCATGTGTAAATTGGGAAGTGCGGGGATTTTTATTAAGATTACGCATATTTTTGCTGTGTTGCTTTGTTGCATTAATGCATCCCACTTCCATGCATGTCTCTGCATTAATTACCTACTAAATTATTATGGTGATTAATCAGCTTTTACCATTCAATTTTCTCAGTACTCAATATTCTTTGATCCTGTTGTAATTGTATGATTGAGTGGAATAGAGAAAGTATTCGGTAGAGGCCCAGTGCACATGCAGAATGTTGAAAACCATACCATAGACCGCTTCTTCTTCATCTATATAAATTACGTCAATCTGTGTCTGCTGCTGGATGCTCTCGCGATGAAACAACTAGAAAATTGAGCTGTCAAAGTCCTTTCTATCCCAATCCTTCGCAAAATGCATAGCATATTATAGTAAAGTTTGCCAAATTTCCATTTACTAGTAACGTTGTCCATTTCTCTGACATCTCTATCGTTGTCATCAAATGTATACAGCTTGCGATCTTCTTTCATTTTTTATGCCTGCCTCCTCCACCAACCAACTTTTTGTTCCGATTCATCCATGAAATCCCTATCATCATCGTTTACATTGCATTCAATAAAATATATATCCCTCCCTCTCTCAGTCACCGGAAGAGAAATGAAGTGAAAGCAAAGAACAAAATGAGATGCTACTATGCTGTGGTAGACCGGGAGGAGGGGAACATGAAAAGAGGTTCATGATAATGCTTTTAGCACCATCGTCATCCTGTCATCCTCGGCAAATCAATCCAATGCAGTCTTCGGCATTGTTTGTTCTATGCAAATATCTATATTATTATTCGTCTTGCATTCTTACATGCATAGATAGGTGCCAAATATTGCGCTGCAGTTAGGTAATATGTTCCTTTTTGTTCAAATCCGAGAAAAGCTCAAAACAAGCTGGATAGCATGTCCCATTTCATCCTTCCATATGATATGGATATGGGCACAGTGCAACGATCTCTATCTCAAGTTGCTAGCCGCGGGAGAGAAACATCCCGTTTGAGTTGGCCCTTGCCATGCGTACAAGTCTTCTTTTGTCTTGTCCAGCCCATTTAGATAGCACATTTTCTTATTTTTCTCGATCACTCAAAGTTGTGTTGACTTCCGTTGGATTCAGTTGGGTACTTTTTTTTTCTCTCTCTCTCTCGCTCATTAAAACTTGGTTTGGTTAATTGCTGATCAAGTTTTAAATTGTGCTAATTAACTAGTAACTTGTTTGCCTTTGCATTTTACTATCCTTGATCCTGTAACTAGGAAGATTTAGATTTGGCTAACTTAATTTCATTTTACCACAAGTTGATGAAAAGAAAAAGTTTGTGATACTGCTGATTTCAATTGTCATTTTCAGTTAAAAAAGTTAAAAAATCAGTTTTAGCTACAGCATAAGGAGGAGGAGTATTGAGTAGGTTGTTTTTTGGAGGAGTTGTGATTTTGTTTGAATGTTGAACCACAATCAGTTTTTAAAATTGAAAATTGTTATCTTGTTATATTGAGCATCGTCTTTTTAATTGTTAATTTTCTGCTGGAATTGAGAATTGTTTGTTTAATTGTTAATTTATTTTTGCTAGAATAGAGATCTTTTTTTTAGTTAAAAAATGAGCATGAATGCCGATCGTAATTGTTCTCAGGTGTGTCCCACCGACCAGCCAGAGCCTCCTCCACGTCTCACTGATCGTAATACTTTAGTCTGGATGTCGGTCTTGATGGTGTTCTTCATCCTTATGTTGATCTTCTTGATCTTCGTCATGCTAGGATATATTAGTTAGATTGGTTTTTGTATTCTTTGCTTAACATTTTTATTTCTTAATTAATTGTACTATAATTTAAGGTGGGTCACTGCTTTGTCTCGCACTTTTTATCATTTAGGTGGTGTTTGTTAAATGTCAATGTCAAATGTGGTAGAGTGTATGCGAGAGTGGGGGTAGGTGGGTAAGGAAGGGTGAAAGGGGGTGCTGATAGATGAAGGTTAAAGCTGAAAAATTAATTATTGGTATTTTTAAACCCCCTTTTTAGAACCTCTAACTTGTCTGCAACGGAACGACTGTTCGGAAATAAACGACCTCCTCCGCCTTCAGCGTACGGTTTCGGCTTTCAAGCGAATCGGGATCCATCCTATTTAAGTGAAGGAAGCGTTGCATCCCGTGTCCAAAACTACGGGACCCTTACTAACGTCAGTTCAAGTAATAGAAGAGTGGGCAGCGGCAGCAGTAGTGGTGGTGGTGGAGACCCCTGGAAGCGTAACGAAAATTCTAGAAATACCCTTCAACCAAATCATTCATATAATTCATCATATTCCTCTTCCTGTTCGTCTGGTGGGCGCTCCTCAGCGGATCGAGAAGAACTTCTGCATCTTCAGCAATATCTGGCGAAGGAGGTCACGGAGAAAAGTCGTCTTGTTGCTGTTAGGGCGTTAGCATCTTCACCTGGCCCAAGGCACGATTTTCCGCATCAAAGGTATAGTATATTACTAATTACTACTGATTAACTAAAAGTTCCTTAACAAAACTTAATCCATTACCATGTGAAAATAGAGAATGTGTGTTTGAATTGAAAGGGAGGTGGATTTTAATTTTAAATTGTGGTTTAATTTTTGGTTTTGTATAGATACCGCGATCCATCTCCTCCTTCTCCTGTCGAGCTTCCGGTTATTCAACAGCGGGAGGGTTTTTTCACGTGACTATTCGATCTGTGTGTACGCTTAACTATTATACATATGAAGTCAGTCATCGTCAGCTATTAAAAATTCTTTACATCTCTGTGCCACATAAACTTTTGATTCAAGGAGCTCAAACTGAAAAAAACTTTATAGGCCAAATTATTATCATTCACAGTAAACGTTAAAGTTGTAATTTAAACAGTTAAATTAACTACTATTTAAGACAATAGGGTGTAGGTTTCGTATTTATACAGAACACGTTCAGTCGTCCTCGTTGTGATTCCTTCCGTCTGTTCATTTAAAAGGCTAAAGTTCACTTTTTTTGGAAACTATAAAAAATACAACGCAGTAATTTGGTGCTTTACAGAATTCCAGATTTCAATTCAAACAGCTTTGTACTAGAGTATTGTAAACAGGCCTGTACTAAAACTAAAGTGGGTTAAGTTAGGTAGTTGTAGTATCAGAATTGTCGTCCCATTTATATATTGTAAAAACTGTCTTCAAATCAACAAAAGTCTGAATGCATCCAGATTTGAATTCGCATTTGCACACTCCTGAATGCAATCGTCTCATAGAAGCTCTCCTTCAATGTCATCAAGATGTAAGCTAACCATTTTTTTAGATTTTAATTCCTTACATTTTATAACAATTAAAGCATTATTAATTTAGTATGCACTCTAAAAATTGCCATACTTTTTTCATATTTACAGAACCGATTCAAGAGGTTTTTGGGAGCCTGTAACGACGCTGATGCCGCAATGCTAAGGTGTCTAAAAGCAGAGGTGAGTCACCGATATAGACAATAGTAGAGGAAGTTGAGTGTATAGTTATTGTGGAGAAAATATCACGTTAAAATTTTCTGTATTTAATGATGATAATCGTTTTGTTTACTTTTTCTGCAGCGCGAACAGCGTCGTAAGGAGAATATGGAGAAATCAATTAAAAGGCACACTAAAGCTCGTGAAAATAGTGCTGAATAAATATAACCCATTTCCTAATAGTTAGTAGAAGTAGCAGCAATTATCTCAAAAATTCCGTTTTATACAAGTAGAAAACATAATAATATTCCAAGTTAGTAGTTGATAAATGTCCTTTTAGTAGTTGAACCAACCTTAAACCTACCGTCAGTAAACAATTAGTATTGCCAGTATTTTTATCTGTAGAATTTTACGTAACCGTACTGTATCCTGTTAGAAATGGAAGGAGTAGTAGATATAGAAGATGATTATGTCAGTAAGGGTGGAGCATACGAGACTATAACCGAGCGTGCTTTTTCCAGCAAGTACTTCATCGACACAGACTGCGATGGACACTACCGTCTCCTGGTCCATTCCAATAAAATCTGTCTAATTACATTGGCCCCGTCACACCCCATCGTGAAGGAGAATCTCAACGTGACCTCTATCAATTTTCAAGTAAGGATTGAAATGAATCGATCTTCAGTAATACTATTTATTACTTTACTGACGTTTGAAAAATAACAGTAATAATAATTCTTTCTAATTTTTACAGGCCAATGAAAACTGCAACCGTTTAAACAACAAGGTTACTGGTAAGAAGAAGTCCGGTGCACAGTTCTTGTCAAATTGTTCCATCCTCTGCAGCATTCAGTGTGAAAATTATTCTCAACCGTTTGTAGTTCGTTCTAACCTAGTTGCGAAATTAATTGAAATCAACGAAAACATCTCAAAAAATCCAAACTTATTGAAAGATCCTGAAAAGGGTTACATTGCTATTGTCTATCCAAAACTCAGTGAGTACGAAAGGGAGTTAGGGCGCTGGATGGCGGAAGATGAGTATTCAGATTTGATACAATCCAACAAATAAAAACCTTTCCTAAAAGTAAATTAAGCAGATACAGTAAATAATTCGTAATATGTTCAGGCTGGGAGGGGGAACATTCTTTTATTTCACAGTTAATGTATCTTTTATTGTAAAAACGTTTAATGGTTCTTAGATATCATCGCAATGCAAATTATGGCTACAGAAGAGTAAAGAAGGTTGTTGTTATTAGTAATCTATGATTACTTGCTATGTAGGTATGTAAAATGTATGAATGTATTTCTTGGATGAGTTTTTGGGTGTAAACATATTTATATAAAATATTATATATCTATAACTGCAGTGGCGAAGAAGAGTTAGAGTTTTGTCATTTTTATTAAGTTAAACAACATACCATGCTTGTTATATTGTATGTATTAGCAAAGAATACAAAAAATAAAAATGTTATTTTAAAAAAGTGAACATCTTGCCAAAGGGTTGTTATAATATTTTAACAGTTATTTTCGATAACAAGCGTCTTGTAAGTTGTAAAGTATTAACTATCATAAACTTCACTTTCATATCTTCGTTTTCATTGTTTAGTTTTCACAGACCAAGATTTACATTTAAATTTTTCAGTTTCTATCTACAATTATTGTCAGGCATTGGATAGGTTAATCGAAGGAACTTCACTTTTTAAGTAGATAAACAATTAAAAGATTCAATTTAATGTATGCCGCCTTTGCTGCAGATTTCTTTAGTTGTGTTGGTTGGTCGGTTGGCAACAGCGGAAGCGATGGCTCGGTCGGTTCCTCCTTGCCCGGAGACGCAGAGATGACCTCCGATTGTCAACGGTGGATCGCCTTCTATTGATCCTAAATTTTGAACGAAAAACAGAACCAGTGCAGTAGTCTCTTTCCGAAACTTTGGTTTTAGGTTAAATTATAAACAAATTCAATAATTGTAGCAAATATACCTTTGGAAAGGAAAGTAGATGGGTCTATGAGTCCTCTGTCTCAGAGTCGACCTTCTATCTTCATTGTTGGGGCGCGTAGTCTCAAACGAGCCAAGAATAACCGCTGAATGATCTGCCAGCCTCAGCGTCATGCTCCCGTCCCTGTTGACAAGGGTTTCATCAGTGCTGGAAATTAATTTTAAAAAAAAATATGTAGATAGTTAGAATGATTTTAATATAACAAAGCACATGAAAACATTCATTCCTACTGTATGGCAAAGTTTAGAAAATCGGAGCAACTTCAAATGTAAAAACTCACTCATAGACATCCTGAAGCTGTCCTCCCTCCCATTCCAATTTAAAGTCCCTATGCTGTCTGGCATGGTCCAGTAACTGGAGTAACGGCTTAAAGCGTAATATTATTGTACACTCGCAACCCCACCTGAACCCACAGGAAAGGCATTGTGTTGCCATGATGATAAAATATGTTGAAAAACTGTAAAATCAAGATCTATCTGATGTCGGATACACTGACCGAATGATACACCACCGTCCGGTGAAAAGATCTGATTCTTTGTAACGGATATTGTTATCCTCAATGAAACGGCCAAGTATCGAACAGTTCGGGTAGATAGACAGATCTAGAGCTATTGACTGGAGTTTCCTTTCAGCTTTTTTATGCTTGTCAAGTGAGCCAAAACCAGGACCAGGACCAGTGCGATATGGAAACGATGAATATGATTATCATAGCGTTTATTCAACCGGAGGGAAAAAATTCATTTCAACTGGTGATGGTTGGTGACTGACTTGCCGCATGGCAGAGTCTCTGTCTCTGTGTCTTTAAGAAGAAACAAGGGTATTAGCCAAGTACAGTTTTAACTAATATATTATTATATTAGGTTAGGAGGCATGTCCGGATGCGGAAGATACGATGATGATGATATGATATGATGTGATGATGATATGATCTAAGAAAGTCAAGCAGATAGATAACTCGAGACGATTTTTTTTTGCACAGCATTTTGCACACGCTTCATTTCCCTTTCCCTACTTCACTTCCCTAGTTCCCTACCCTGCCAATCAATCCATCATATCATCATCATATTCTCAAATCTCGTCACTTCGTCAGCCCCCGCCCGCCCGTCCAGTCAGTCCCGTTCCCTTCTGGATGAGCTCACACGATACGAGTTCGAGTTCGCTTATGCCTATTGACTCAAAAATCATGACAGAATTTGGAATTGAATTATGATAATAATATGATGATGATGATGATGATCATTGATAATTATATAAAAATTAGTTTAAATTCAACATTTTAAACTCGATAACTAATTACTTCCATCGTAATAAATCATCCATCGGTTCGCTAATTTTACTTGCTACAAACCGACCCGGTTTAATAGTACGCGTACGGTTCAAAAATGTACATGTCCATATTAACGTTATCTCACACTGCCCCTCAACCAGTTGCGAAAAACGCGGAACAGGATTCCACCACCATCATCACATCTTCATTCATACATAACAAGTTTTTCTCCTCTACAACAACCATCCAGATCCAACATCCAATCCAACCCTGCCCAATTCACAGGAAGAAAACAAGAAAAGTAAAGTTCATTTTGAAAAAAA
>JAQIWX010001251.1:0-10990 GCA_034696785.1 Lepidocyrtus cyaneus
TTTTGGGAAATTTAGAGTTATTAGAAAATCAATTTTGGGAAATTTAGAGTTATTAGAAAATCAATTGAGACCGACGATATGATAAATGATGATACCAAAATATAACTTATTTCAATAGCAAATAATTATGCTCATCTAATTAAATTAAATTTTAACAGAAATAAGCATGGACGAAGACATATTCGAAATCAACGCAAACAAGGTCAAGCAGGTCATCTTCTGAATCCCATAAAAGCCCCCGCTTCTCACCGCCTCCACCCTATACGCCTTCACCAGCCTCCTGCTCAGCTTCCCATGAAACTTCTGGTTCTTCAGGAACCTCCCAAACTTCACACTATTCTCATGCACCATGGCCATAAAGGAGATAAACGTAACCAAGCAAAACACCCCAATCATGATCCCCGATAAGCCAAACATCCCTATCAAAATCCCCCCAGCCCCGGACAGCTTCACAGTGATATACACACACTGGACTATGACCACCCCAAAGAATGCCTTCAAAGTTGGAACATACCTCCTTCCATAAATCCCATTAAAAACCGTCACCATTATCCTAAGCTTGGAGTAGATGAATAGCTGCTCCTGCAACAGCCTCAGCTTATTTTGCTTCATCAGGAGCATATCCTCCAGGCCACTCTTCCGGTGAAAGCGACCATGCATCATGTGACCCATCGTGACCTTGAACGTGTGAACCACCCCGAGATTCACATGGAGACCTAGGAGCAACGCCGGGAAAAAGTAGAAGAGGGTCCAAGTGTCAACCAGAACTCCACAGATGGAAGCTATCCAGCTCATCATTCCAGTGGAGGGGGAGATGAGGAGGATCCATCTGTAAACGAATGAGCCCATTTGCCAATATTCAATCCGATTCTGGTAAAAGATTGGGAGCGTGGTGGGCAAGCTGCCGATGCTGTAGAGGCAGAGATAGTAGAGCAGCCGGGTTCGGATTCTTTGCGAGTTGGAGAAGGAGCTGGGGCCAAAATGATCTAAAAAAAATGATTATTCATTTAAAAAAATAGCGAAACTAATTTGTAATTAAAAAAGATGCCTTAAATTAATTAAGACTGACGCATTTCCAGATTCTTCCTTAACTGGACAATCCCATTGGCCAACTTTGAGATTTCCTCCGCCTGGCTGAAATTTATCAGTTGGTTGTTGATCACATAAAGAGTGGCGTAGATCCACATGCTATGGAATGCCAACTTGATTGGCAACCCCTTTTCCATGTATGTTGGGATGAGCTGGATCAGAAATGAAATGTTTCCCACGACAAATACCGAAAATAACAGCAGGGTGGAGCTCCATAGCCAGAAACTGACGGAATGCCTCTTTACAGAAAATATCACCTCCAGATTGGGCTTCCATTCCAGCTTGTATGGAAACGATAGGAGGAGGTGAAATAGGGAGAAATAGTATTCCAGAAATTTTTCCATTTCCATTTTGGATTTTTGGACTGCACCCAATCAGGCTACTTTCCAGAATCGAATACGAACAAATAAAATGCAACTGAAATCAATAAATAAATTAGGAGTATGTTTTTGTAAGATTTAAGATAGCATGGTCTATTTAAAGAGTTATAGTAATTAAGTTAATTACACCAGCTCATAATCGAGGATTAAAAGCCGTTGATTAGCATGTCATCAGTCATGGGAGAGGTAAGTTTTGATGAGAAAATTACATGGCTAGACGGTTGCCATTTATCTTTCGTCATATTCTCATTGTTGGCTTGCCTTATTACAACATGCAAAGAATCCAGTGAATATAATCCCGTTTATGAAACGTATTTGAACGGATATGTTGTTGTTGAATGAGCTATGAGGTAAGTTCAGATATATGATTCATGATTCAAATTATTAATTACAAATTAAGGCATCAACGCAAGTAACATTTCGTATATGCAGATAATAAGCTTCTTCTCAATAATTTGCATTAACTATTATTGCATTAGGTATTGAATGCATAATTAGGAGTTTATTCCACACAACATATTTTCTTTTTTGGGCATGTTGAAACGTGGCACTTTATTTTTTTTCCCAGCTAAACTAAAAACATTATGTAATTTTATTTATGAAAACGGAATGACAATTTCTTGCTTTAAATCGCTATCCAGTTTGGTCTAAATTTTAGTGCTTTACATACATTATAGGAGGGAGCTATGGAGCCAACAGTTTGTTTCGTTGTCTCTAAAATTAACTTCCAATTATGTATCATCTAACGGGAAAATAACCTAGGCGAGACCCGGGAAAATTCACCTTGTTTGTAAACGGGATCCCGTGGGAGACACCTGGGATCCCGAGATATCACCAAGGTTAATTTAGCACAAGTTAGCCGGATCATATCATATCATCATTGATGGTAACTGGACAAACTAAAAGAGGTAAGGAGAAAGTGAAGGGAGGCCCAAGAGACCTGACTTTTTTGTATTTTACTTGATGAATACAAAACGTTTAATTTTTTATCCATTTTCTTATAAAAAAAACTTTTTTTTGCTTTACTGTTTTGTATTCATATGCTAACACATTGAGCGAAGATAGTCTACCATCAAGGTAATAAAACAAAAAGGTACATATTGCAGAAACCGGAAGGATTGAACCATTGGTCATATTTTATGGATGACAACGTGTTTTTTATCCAACTTGCATGCATTTTGTTTTGTTTTATGTGATTAGTCCTACAAAGTACAAGAGCAGGTTTATCTTCAGCTTTCACCAACCAACTCATATTTTCTGTTTTTTAACTCTACCTACTAACCTACTGAACTATTTTGAGCTAGAATTTTAAATTGAGTTGGGATTTGAGTTGAGTTTCAAAACCGCTGAGTTGAAAAAATCTTCCTATTTAAAATGTATGGTGAAGTAGAAAAGGAGGCGGGGCTTAGCTTGAGTTGAGATTTCAAAAAAGTTTCAAAAAGTGAAATTGGTGACAATTGTCACCAATATCAGCCCCTCAAAGGTTGAGCAGACTGACCGTACAATAAAAGCAATTGGCCATTTTTTGTTTGCAATGTTTTCCAAAGTGAAATCTTACTGTAGGACTTAAAAAGTGGCATCTGTTAGGATTTGATAGCTACTATACATAACTGGAAACTTCCGGATTCAATTGAGCGAATACAATTTCAGTCCTAATCTAACTTAAACTGAAGACGATTTTGCATACACCTGGCAATCAACGGAGAAGCAAAAATGGATCTACATGCTATCTGGTACATATGTTTTCGTCATTTGTTGAATAAATAAGCTTTCAAGAAAAAAAAGTTGAAATGAAATCGAAATGTATGCTTCTTTTTTTAAGAGTAAGCAGCATTCTATGTACATAAGTAATATTAAGCAGCATTAGATACAAATATTAGTAAGCAGCATTATTTATAAGTTAATCGAAAGTCATGAGAAAGTTGTCGGGAATTCCCGTCAGATATGTATCCCAGTGATACAACAACTTGTGCACGGGAGCAATCTTTACTTCCAATCCAATAGAAAATGTAATCCTTTTTTCGTGCTCTTTTTTGACTAAAAACGATATAACTTCTCTCTAGCAAACCTAGCCATGTACAGTTTACACAGAACGATGATGGTTTGGTATTAAAAATTTAAGCCAAAAAATCCAAGCGTATGTAAAAGCCGGTAAAATTTAGGACTGAATAATAATAATATAAAATAATGAATTCTTTAAAACAAGATAAAATAATAATAAAGCCCTAAGTGGCCACAATTATAAATTAACGTAAAATAGAATGGAACCTTTTATTATTCCTTCCACGCATGCGGATGACCTTATTATTTTTGTCTGCCATTTCATTCTCACTTGAGCCCAGCCATATCAAATTATATCCAGATGTGTACCAAGTTGGATACCGGCAAATTCATGTTTAGTTCATTTCCTTCATAGAACAAGTCAAGTCACATTTTATTTCTTCGCTCTTTCCAAACTTTGGTTTGGTGTAAAACAAAAAACGTTGCAAAATGAATGTTTCAAAATTGATTTTCGGGTGGAGTCTTCTCCTGATTGGCGTTAGCCTGGAAGGAAATTTGTCTGCAAAAATAGCCAATCATGATGATGATTAACAGCTTAACAATAAAGGAGCAACTGAAAGCCGTACGCATTATTTATTTTATTTATTTGTCACAGCAAATTTAATGGACTGAATCTTTAAAAAAATACGATCCAAAAATCAGTAGTTCATACTCTTCATACTTCACCACGTATTGCATTCAAATCTAAACCTTGTCGCAAAATATGAGACAAAAATTTCCACCAGGAACATGCCAAGTGTGACCCCAACACTTTCTCCCCAGTAGTACAATATTCCAATGTAAACTTCCTGGGAAATGCTCCCAAACTGATTTCTAATGAAGTCAACCCGATTTTTGCAATCCTCCAAGCAGTACAGATTTTTCCTCAAAAGAGTTCCATTTTTCATCAAAGCAGCATCAACTCCATCCTTTCCAGTTCCATTGCTGCTTGCATTAAGCTGCCGATAAAGATTGAAGTCCCTCTTGACCTTGGCCAAATCCTTGGAATACCTATTCCACCTTGAAAACAAACCGGATTCAATAATCCGCTCAAGTTGCCTGCTATACACGGAATGGAAATAGTTTCCATAGATAAGCATAAAGTCACTGGAGCTGAGCTTCGGAATAGCTGGAACAGGTTTAGAGACCCAGTACCTTCCCAAAGTGTCCAAACTGGTGGCGACACCTTTCACAAATTCCTCCGAGTCGATGACAGCAAACTTGGAGGGGACTAAACTAGTTTCGGAGACCACTTCATAATGTCTCCGTAAATGGTACACTCCGTTTGTCGCAAGGAAATGGACGAAGCCCTCCGGCGACTTGGCGTAGAACCAGAGGACATTCATTAAAATTTTACTGATCACAGGATCGTCCCAACTTTGGAACGAGTTTCCGACAAGGATGACTCCATGCAGGCAGGACATCTCCAAACCCGCCCGATCACAACGCTGAACAGTTGCCATAGTCATATTGGTATCCAACAAGGACTTCAGACTCTCCGGAACAACGTGTTTGGGAGTGGAGGTCAAGGAATAGAAAACAAAGCCTCGGTAAACCTGCGAAATCACCAGGACAAGAAGAGCCCATCCAAACCACGTCATGATGGATATCCTCCTCTTCAAATGTGCAACGGTGGCGGTGGCCGGCTGATCCAGAAGAAGGCCGCTGAGCGACCACCATACCTTGGGATACTCCCCCCAAAAATTATATCTTGTTTCCTCCTCCGAAGCAGTAAAAATTCCGGAGACGAAGCAGCTCATTAGGAATAAGATAAGCCATACGGACCACCCTACCGGTCTTAGCATCCCGTCCAGGTGATGTTGATTCTTGAGCTTTTCCGGATTCCGATTGATCAAAATGAATGCGTAGCGTTTGGTTTCCATGCCGAGGGAGAGCCACTCCATTCTGTGGAACTTCATGACCTTGAGGCTTATGCGGTCGAGGATGAGCTTCAAGTAAATGACAGAGTGGGACTTGGCATCCTTCTTCAAGCCAACTGTCACGTTCAACCTTCTGGATATGGTTAGGAATGTGCAGTAAGTTGGGAATAATGGATTGACGATCAGTATCGGGAAAAGGGGCCGCTGCTTCTGGAACACTTTGCAAAACTTGTTTGGATTCCGATTAGGAGCTGGGTCCGCGGGGAGAATCGAAGCCCGTTTCATATCGCTGTGAAGCCCAAGCCACAATCGCTGAATGTTTTCAAGTCTTTCTATAGCTTTGTTTGGAGGGTTTGCGAATTTTATTGGAATCAATCCATTGTTGTCCTGATGCATGCAAGGAAGGCAGATGAAGTTGGCTTGGTTCCATTCGTCCAGTTCAATTAGGATGATCCCTGGAACCTGAAATCCATTTAATGCGGCGTAGCTTCCTCTTTTTTGACTGTCTCCACTTTCATGCAAAACCCATAAAAATTGAGGTCGGACAGGGTTAGTCCCCTTATCCCAATCAGAATGTAATATTACGTCGGAACCTTTCAGAAGATGGACCGGACACTGGGAAAATTTCTGTCGGTAATAAGCTGGATGAGAATAGTCTGCTTCTGTTGGAGTAAAACTCAAATTCGACATGTTGATCTTTCCGACAACTTTAAATGCAATGAGAAGCTGATGTTGATGGGGCACAGTGAGACTGCTACTCTTCCTTTGTATGAATTCTTCCCCGCTGTTGTAATGATAATGGGTGAGTGTGCAGTGCTTGAATAAACTGATGAATTGATCGGAATCTGAAGAAGACGAAAAGGTTGTCTGGGGGAAAATCATGGAAATGAATACGATTGAAATAAAAAAAAAACATTGGCAAATTTCAGTTCTGCACATATTTTAAAATGAAAACTCCACATTTTCTTTCCCTATATACTTATCTATAGTTGACTGGGTTGAGCCTTTAGTTCGTAAATTTTAGTTCGGTGCCGAGCGTCAGTGTTTCGTGTTCCTACATAGTGCACTCGCAAATTACGATGATGAGAATGGTATGACATTGGAATAGGTTGCAACGATTTGGAAGTGACATTTGACAAGTATGTTTTTTAAACAACCTTCAACAGGACAGCAGGAGGATTGCGATTGGAATGTATTTTGTCAATGTCTAAGCTGTTCTTGCACAGCTCTTTGCACGCCCTGATGTGGTGATGGTGAGATACGTAGGTATAAATCATATGAACGTTCTTTAGTTTAAACTTCAACTGCATGTTTGCGTACGTTAACAATTTACACAACCAATGATAGATCAATAAATAAAAATCAATTCAATCCACTTAATATTTTGTTTTAAACCAAAATGCAAGTTTAACTATGCAAAAATGTCGATAAGATATTATGTATTGTTTTAGTTCGTCCTCAGATGTACTTTAACAGAGGTCGAAGCGTGATCTTAAGGAAAAATACATGTTAATTTATTACCTTAGCTTAAAATTTTTATTAAAATTCAGTTTATTGTTAACCAAATTTACCAACAATACATAATAATTTCCATTGAACAATGAATTTCACTGAATTAAAGATAAAACATGCAATGATGATGTGATCCAAAACTAGTTTACACATGCATTCTAACTTGGTCCTTACCATTTAAACAAAAGTTAAGAAACAATGCTTTTTACATCCATTTTTACTTGCAATGCCAGTTTAACTGTTGATCTGCTGATTATAAACTAACAACTTCATCTTTGGCCAGCCTATAAGCTTCATTTAAGACTGTTAACATCCTACGACCGACAGCTAAATAAAATCTACACTTATGATAAAAATTGGGAGCACATTCCACTAAAAATATTAAAATGGATACCGCAATACAAATCAGCCAATGGAACAAAATCTGCAGAAAGACGCTTGTTGACACCTGGGAAAAGTGCTTGCTCACATTAAGGTCCCCATAATCCATCATGGACTGTACATAATTGGGAACATGTTGTACTAATTCTGTTTTGGGGCTGGGCTGCGTCCATGCTTGTTGGTGACTGAACTTTTTATGGAGTTCCAAAGCTATGATCTATTTATTCAAGAATTCAACCTGCTTATTCTACCGTCCAACCAATTCCGACTCATACATCCTTCCTGAATAGTTTTCGAAAATGGGATCAAAGTGGTTCCCGGAATAGGTCCAAAACGCCCTAAACATGAATACCGGCAGGGGAATCAGCTTCGACACATGCCTTCCGCTGAACAGCTCAATTTATCAATCTCTTGGGCAATTCCAGAATTTGATTGAATTCGGAAACTGCTTGGGAGGGGGATTGCAATGCTTTGAAAACGAAGTCGATGCAGCTATCCGTAAGCCATACCAGGGAATGCTGCAGTTTTTCAAACATTTCGTGCCTTGGAGTCCCTCCCCCCAATTTTAGTAAATCCGGAAGAATGGCCCACTTCAAAGTGGAATTTAAATACCCACCAACAGTGAAATATTCTATTGTTCCCATCATCATTTTTGAATCCAAGAGAGTTATCGAATCCCCGAGCCCTGTTTGTTCCTTAAACTAATTGTAAAACTACTCGACTTTAATGGTCAGATGCAAACATTTGTCTTCGATCCACAGGAAGCTAATATTTCCAATGGTGATAAGTACATTCTGCCAGAAATGCTAAAATTGAAACAGCCACAAAAACTAACCAATGATACAAAATGTGCAAATAAATATCTGAAGCCACTGATGAAAAATGTTTGTTAACATTGACATCCCCATAGTCCATCATGGACTGTACATAATTTGCCAAGTTTTTTAAATCAACTTTTGGATGGGGTCGGGTGAAGCTGCTGTGTTGCTCAAACATTTTATGCAGTTTCCAACCTAGGCTCTCGTGATGAAAAATGATTTCCCGGCTATTCCATCTCCCAGTTAATCCCGATTCATATAGTTTCCCTACAGCAGGGCCAAAAATGGAGTAAAAATAATTTCCAAAGCAAGTCCAATAAATCATGGTCATGAATGCGGGGAGGGGCACTTCCTTGGAAACAAATTTCCTACTAAACAAGTTCATCCCAAACTTGAGCAAATCCAAGCTCGCACTTCTATCAACCATTGCAAACTTCTGGGGCAAAATAGTAGTTTGATTAAAGTCCCGAATCGCTTGAGAGGACTGTAAGGCTTTAAAAATGAATGTAGGCATGACTTCGGTAAACCACAAAAGGGAGCTTTGCAGCTCTTGTAAACCTTTGTGGAAAGCATTTCCATCCCCGGTGTCTCGTTTCAGGATATCCGGTATGATGGACCATTTCAAAATGGAAGTGTCATATCCATTCGTCTCAACAGAATCTGTTGTTCCAAGCAGTAAATTGGAATCCAGAAGAGAATTCAAATCAGTGGGCACTTCCAGTTGAGGAGTGCCAGCCAAGGAGGAAAATATCGTTCCCTGATACATTTGTGAGATTACAAAACAAAAGAAAGACCACGCCGACCAGCACACAATTGAAATCCCAGCAATTTTTCCATTCTTCCCAACAAGAGTCGATTTATTAAATCCTGTCGAGAATGCCTGATCCACAAACAACGCCAAGAGAGATACCATGGCATCCTTCTGGATGTTCCAGCAAACCAAGAGGTTCACCTTCTCAATCGCTCCATTACCAATTATGATCGCTGTAAATAGAGCTGACATGGCAATCAAAGAGACAGCAATGCCGGATGCAACCAGCCATCCAAACGGCTCAAGGATGCCTTTTTGCGATGCTTTTCCTTCTGTCGCTGCAACATCTTCGTCGTACACCACCACGAAACCGAAAGGCTCCACCGATACCCCAAAAGCCAGCCATTGTACTTTATTCACTTTCGAGTAAAGGAGAGTGTGTTTACTGGCTATAGCCAGGAAGGCGATCTCTGAATGGGATTCATCGGAGGTGATAAGAGCCCCTGTAGCTTCGCCTTCGACTCCTCCAGTCGGTGGTGTCAAACTGAAATTCAGACTTTGGCTTAGTACAAGGGAGGCGCAAGTATGCGCGTCAATGATCCGACTATTCCAGCTGATTACGCATGGTAGGGTTCTGTCTCCATTAGTGTAGTATTTTCCCATCTCAAACTGAAGGTTTCTGTTCTGATAATTTCTCAAATATATGTAGGTCCCTCTCATGTCTGAATGGAGTCTTCTCCAGAAGATCCGGATCCCCTCCACAGACAATACATCATCTATGAATGGGACCACCTCGTTGCAAGGGATGCAAATGAAGGCCACTTCCTCCAAAGATGCTACTTCAATGAAGACGGTCGGCCTGGAATAGTATTTCAGCAGCTGCAGTAAGTGTAGGCGTTTGCGCAGTAGTTGTGGCGTTTTCCATTGTATAATCCAGAAGAACTCGGGTCCCGGACCGTCATTGTAAAACATGTGACGAACAGTGCTTTCAACCCATCCATAAGAGATTATCTGGACTGTGCAGAATGAGAACCTTTTTGTGATTTAGGATGAAAGCAAACTTGTCTCCTCTTGCGGCAGTTAGATTTGACGGGATGGACCAAGGAAATGCAATGAATGTGAAGAGGGTGGTGGAGGCGGCTCGTCCGTAAAAGTAATCATTTTCTTTGTGCGTGTAAGGGTTGTGGTGGACGGCGATGGAGCAGTCTTTAAACAAGTTAATGAAGTTGGGAAAATTAATTTTGCTGACCGTTTTCTTTTCCAAAGTCGACGCTCCTTCATTTTTTGCTGCGCCACTAGGTCCGACTACTGAAATGACCAATACTATGAAATGAAAACGATTAAATGGGATACTGGCAAGTTTTTGAATTTTCATAATTTTACTGGAATAGCAAGCGACAAGCTTGAAAGCTACATGGTATTAATGAAAAAAATATTTTACTTTGTTAAAGGAAACATTTAACAAACGTTTGACAGTGAGAATTAAGCGATTTGTTCTCACAAAAATATTTGAAAACTAAATAAATACCTAGTGCGCTATATTTATGTACATTCAATCATTTGTTACGACATATATCTATAGATTGCACGTAAGTGTGTAGGTTTAAAACAACAAACTTGGTTTTAATAATGTTTATCAATTATTTTTGTAAAGTTGACATCATTAAAAAAAATGGAGACTTTGAAAATAAGTTCCATCCTATTCCTTCCTTATTAATCGTAGTAAGAGGCATTTTTGTGCTGCCGCAATCCTTTTAGATTTGAAGGTCGTACCGCCATGGTTAGCTATGTGTACTTTAATTTGACAATTGATAACAATGCTCCTTGCAAATAAATAAAGTTCTCAACATTGTAAACGTAGAATAGTAATAAACGCCACTTTACGTAATGGCAATTTTATTTAAGTATTTATAAGGCATACAAAAACCTAAAAACTTCAACTCAATTTTACATTTTAAATTTTGCATGAGAGTCAAGATTAAAATATCTTATTCATTTTTGCTTCTAATTACATAATTACGAAATAAATATAAGACAAAGCAAATATAACAAAGCTGGAAATGCTTACAGACAATACATGAACACTAAATGTAAAAACCCTGGCCTTCCAGACAAACCTATGCCACCGGCTTTATTACC